>JARQWZ010004249.1:0-119324 GCA_033150135.1 Gobio occitaniae
CTTGCTGCTATTGCACTTCTGGTTAGACCTAAACTGCATTTCGTTGCCTTGTACTTGTACTTGTGTAATGACAATAAAGTTGAATCTAATCTAATCTAATCTAAAAGCCAGTCTCTTGCTCAAAATCCTTAGTTCGTCTCTCAAAAGTAAATATCTGTGTCAATGAACATGTCAGTGCCATCAGAATGACAAGTCCTTGTGTCATTGTGTATGAATAAGAGAGTCAAATTGCTTAGTCATGTTGTCAATATAACTGTACTCTGGAGGGATGTTCTGATGTAAACTATGGCTAAAGTTTTGATGACAATTATTGTAAATTGTAGGTTACACCTTAGTGTATGTGTGAGTTTGATTGTAAGAGACTGGACAAGATTCACATTTACGCTTTTACTGTTTGTACTGTAATTTGTTGACAGACCATGTCATTGCGATACAGAGATAAAAAGACAGCACTGCATAGCACAAAGGGAAAAAAAACTGAAAAACAAAATTAGAAATATGAACGTCTAACGGAAATGTATAGAAATATGCTTGACATATTATGACAACTTGTTCAACCATTTTGCATGTAAAGACTTATGCTATGAACTAATGCCTAAATGTTGTGGGGGGTGAGACTATTCAACAGAGACCCAATATAATACATTTTGATCAACAAGACATAAGCAACTGATAATGTAGGAAACAGCAGAAAATTGTACATAATCATTTGCATGGATGTACACAAGCATTTGCAACTTTTTCAAAGAAATGAGAAACTGCTTTTTTGATGTGCACAAGTGACACAATGATGTGAAAATTGAACAGGTAGTTTTGAGAATTTCAATTCTGATCTGAGAAATGTACCAAAGCGACTGAGAAAAACTGTAAAATCAGTTTGTTGTTAGACTCCCTTCTTTGTAAACTGTCATAAACTGACTATATCAAGACAATCAATCCTAATCCCATCAAATTTGTGAGCGAGAACTGTAGTCTGTACATGCATGTGGTACTAAATACATTTTCCATTCTGTCCAGGAAAATGTATTACAGTTTTTCTCAGTCGCTTTGGTACATTTCTCGAATCATCCTCGACATTTGCAAAACAGCAAGTGCATTTCTCAAAACAATTCGTACAAATAGCAAAACACCATGGATTACCTGCAAAAGCCAGTCTCTTACTCAAAATCCTTAGTTCATCTCTCAAAAGTAAATATCTGTGTCAATGAACATGTCAGTGCCATCAGTATGACAAGTCCTTGTGTCATTGTGTATGAATAAGACAGTCAAATTGCTTAGTCATATTGTCAATATAACTGTACTCTGGAGGGATGTTCTGATGTAAATATGGCTAAAATTTTGATGACAATTATTGTAAATTGTAGGTTACACCTTAGTGTATGTGGGAGATTGAATGCAAGAGACTGGACAAGATTCACATTTATGCTTTTACTGTTTGTACTGTAATTTGTTGACAGACCATGTCATTGTGATACAGAAAGGAAAAGACAGCACTGCATAGCACAAAGAAAAAAAAACCTAGAAAAACAAAAGTAGAAATGTGAACGTCTAACGGAAATGTATAGAAATATGCTTGACATTTTATGACAACTTGTTCAACCATTTTGCATGTAAAGACTTATGCTATGAACTAATGCCTAAATGTTGTGAGGGTGAGACTATTCAACAGAGACCCATTATTATACATTTTGATCAACATGACATAAGCAACTGATAATGTAGGAAACAGCAGAGAATTGTACATAATCATTTGCATGGATGTACACAAGCATTTACAACTTGTTCAAAGAAATGAGAAACTGCTTTTTTGATGTGCACAAGTGACACAATGATGTGAAGATTGAACAGGTAGCTTTGAGAATTTCAATTCTGATCTGAGAAATGTACCAAAACGACTGAGAAAAACTGTAATACAGAGTTTTTTCATTAATTCTGGAAAACATCCTTATAACAATGACCTTGCATGTGATTGGAGGAGCCCGACGAGCTTTTCGCCCTCGTCCAATCACGTGTGAGGTCATGGCCATGACGCGTACAAAACTTGAAGACGAGCTTTAAACAGACATGTTTTGGACTCTCTCTTTTTTTTATACATTTCCTGTGTTTTTGCTGCTTTGCTTTTTCGTGATCAACAATGACAGGACGCCGTCTCGCCTTCAGCTCCCGTTCAACTCCTCTGCATGGACGCGGCCAACTTTTTTGACTAATCTTTCAGGCGTCTTCACAACTCTGAGGCAAACTGCAGGCGCTATGAACCAGAGCATGGGTAATGTAACGTTACGATTTAAAGGAAATGGATGCGTTAATAGATCCGAGCTTAAAACTGAACATTTTGTTTACACAGACTGTCCTCGCCTCATAATGAAGCCGTGACCTCTTATCTGCTTGGAGCGATTTCCGCGAGTCCAGATTTAACCGCTGAACATGACGACATTGTCAAGTCAAGTCAACTTTATTTATATAGCGCTTTTAACAATGTAGATTGTTTCAAAGCAGCTTTACAGTGTTAAACAGGAAAATAATGCAGCATAATTTTATTCAGCTGTATAGCCATTCTGGAAAAAACGCTGATGTCATCAGTTCATTTCAATTATCATACAGTGACAGTGTGGGCTTTAGATAAATAATTCGATCAGTAATTTAGTTTAAATGGTTAATTTAGTTTATTAATTAGATTTATTTCAATGTTTAGTTGAAAAATTGAGTGTCCCCAACTGAGCAAGCCAAGCCAGAGGCAACAGTGGCAAGGAAACCAAAACCCCATTAGGTGACCTAATGGAGAAAAATAAACCTTGGGAGAAACCAGGCTCAGTCGGGGTGCTAGTTCTCCTCTGGCCAATTAACAAACAGCGTATTATTATTATTATTCTGGCAGCTTTACAGCTCAGAGGTCATAATAGATCGGAATATTAGAGGGACCGGGGGCAACATGCTGGAGACGGGTTTATTGAGGATGATGTTGATTAAATAATTATTAAAGTGCAATATTCGAATGATCGGAGGCAACACGCCGGAGACGGGTTTATTGAGGATGACATATCGATTTAAGTATTATTTAATTGTAATATTCGAACAATCTGAGTCAACACGCCGGAGACAGGTTTATTGAGATGCCGTGTCGATGAGGCAGTTGCAGGGGGAGTCTAATCACGGTCTCTGCAGACACTTCAGGGTCCTGTGTTGGTCTTCTTTGGGCGCAGGTCCACCATCTGAACTGGATACGGCCCGGATCCGGCTGACTGCAGTAAACCTCGGGAGAAAACAGAGAGACTATCATTAGCATAGATGCCATTCTTCTGATGATGTAACGAGTACATCAGGTGTTATGGGAAGTGTTCCCGGTTCCGGCTGACCTAGTTAATGCAGCCTAACAATCATTTCATTGAAAAAGTGTTTTATGTGTATGCCACAGTAAAGAGATGTGTTTTTAGTCTAGATTTAAACTGACAGAGTGTGTCTGCTTCCCGAACAATGTTAGGAAGACTGTTCCAGAGTTTCGGAGCTAAATATTAAAAGGATCGACCGCCTGCAGTTGATTTCGATATTCTAGGTATTATCAACTGGCCAGAATTTTGAGACCGCAGTAGACGTGATGGAGTATAATATGTTAAGAGCTTGCTCAAGTATTGGGGAGCTAAACCATTTAGTGCTTTGTAAGTAATTAGATTAGATTAGATTAGATTCAACTTTATTGTCATTACACAAGTACAAGTACAAGGCAACGAAATGCAGTTTAGGTCTAACCAGAAGTGCAATAGCAGCAAGTGCAGGATATACAATGGATGCGTAAGTGCAGGACATGGATATGTACTGAATATATATAAATATGTATAAATAGAGAGTTGTCTTACTATAAACAGAACTGAATTTACAGGTGAATATGTACAGTGAATAAATATACAGATGGCTATTACTATAAACAGAATTTACAGGGGAATATGTACTATGAATATAATATACAGATGGCTATTACTATAAACAGAATTTTACAGATAGAGGTATACAATAATATGTTAGGCTAATATGAGGAATATAGCAGTGGATTAGGGTAGTGCAATAAATTATGGACAGAGCTATCCGGAAAAAAAAAAAAAAAAAAGTGTAAAGTATAAGTAAGATTTTAAAATTAGATTAGATTAGATTAGATTAGATTCAACTTTATTGTCATTACACAAGTACAAGTACAAGGCAACGAAATGCATTTTATGTCTAACCAGAAGTGCAATAGCAGCAAGTGCAGGATATACAACGTTTGCATAAGTGCAGGACATGGATATGTACTGAGTATATATAAATATATCTATAAATAGAGAGATGGTTATTACTATAAACAGAATTTACAGGTGAATATGTACAGTGAATAGTATACAGATGGTTATTACTATAAAAAGAGAATTTACAGGTGGATATGTACTATGAATATAATATACAGATGGCTTTTACTATAAACAGAATTTACAGGTGGATATGTACTATGAATATAATATAATATACAGATGGCTATTACTATAAACAGAATTTTACAGATAGAGGTATACAATGATATGTAAGGCTAAAATGAGGAATATGGCAGTGGATTAAGGTAGTGCAATAAATTATGGACAGAAGCTATCCGAAAAAAAGTGTAAAAGTGCAGTGGAAAGTGGTTGCATATTACAGTTAGAAGTACGGT
Organism: Gobio occitaniae; assembly: GCA_033150135.1. Taxonomy (NCBI): domain Eukaryota; kingdom Metazoa; phylum Chordata; class Actinopteri; order Cypriniformes; family Gobionidae; genus Gobio; species Gobio occitaniae. The sequence goes on from JARQWZ010004249.1 coordinate 4,673, forward strand.
GCAAAATGCAAATGTAAACATTGGTACTATAAATACAGTCGGCAGTGCAAATGAGCATAATCCAGTTACTGTGTGATAGTGCAAAATGCATAAGTAAACAGTTGTTACTGTAATAGACAGTCGGTAGTGCAAATAACAAAGTGAAGGCGGATGTGAGGTAGGAGAGTTATCAGTATATGAGGGGAGTGGATCAACGGGGGTTTGAGTTCAGTAAAGAGACAGCTCTGGGGAAAAAACTGTTCTTTAGTCTGCTGGTCCTGGTCCGGTGGATCCTGAAACGCCTGCCGGAGGGCAGGAGAGAAAACAGTCTGTGGGCTGGGTGAGAGGAGTCCTTGAGGATGCTGCGAGCTCGATGCAGGCAGCGTTTCCTCTGGATGTGCTCGATGGCAGGCAGTGGAGTCCCTGTGATGCGCTGGGCAGTTTTCACCACCCGCTGCAGTGCCTTGCGCTCCGCAACAGAGCAGCTCCCATACCATACTGCCACACAGTTGGTCAGGATGCTTTCTATTGCGCAGCGATAGAAGTTCACCAGGATAGCCGAGGAGAGCTGATTCTTCCTCAGTGTCCTCAGGAAGAAGAGGCGCTGGTGAGCCTTCTTGACCAGGCTGGAGGTGTTGGTCGTCCACGACATGTCCGCCGAGATGTGGATCCCCAGGAACTTGAAACTGGAGACACGCTCAACAGCCATTCCATTGATGTGGATGGTGTCGTGTGTGCCTCTTGACTCCTTCCTGAAGTCCACGATGAGCTCCTTCGTTTTGGTGGTGTTGAGGAGCAGGTTATTTTCGGTGCACCATGTGGCCAGGTGCTGGATCTCCTCCCTGTAGGCAGTCTCATCGTTGTTGCTGATGAGACCAATCACCGTAGTGTCGTCCGCAAACTTGACGATAGAATTAGATCCATACACAGGCTTGCAGTCGGCGGTGAAGAGGGAGTAGAGAAACGGGCTCAGCACACAGCCCTGTGGTACACCAGTGTTAAGAGTGATGGATGTGGAGCAGGTGAATCCTGAACGAACATTCTGGGGTCTGTCAGTTAGGAAGTCCAAAATCCAGTTGCACATTGAGGTGTTGATGCCCAGGTCTCCAAGTTTAGCTATTAACTTGGTTGGGATGACAGTGTTGAATGCTGAGCTGAAGTCAACAAACAGCATGCGTGCGTAAGTGTTTTTATTGTCCAGGTGAGTGAGCACAGAGTGCAGAGCCATGGAAACGGCATCCTCTGTGCTCCTATTGCTGCGGTAGGCAAACTGGTGTGAGTCCATTGTGGATGGTAGAGAGTCTTTTAGGTGTTCCAGGACCAGCCGCTCAAAGCACTTCATGACGATGGGTGTGAATGCTACAGGTCGGTAGTCATTAGGGCACCTCAGGTTAGAGTGTTTTGGCACTGGCACAATGGAAGTGCGTTTAAAGCATGATGGTAAAGCTGCTTGGGCAAGAGACAGGTTGAAAATGTCTGTAAAAACCTCAGCGAGCTGCTCCGCACATGCCCTGAGAACACGACCAGGGATGTTGTCTGGTCCAGCAGCCTTGTGTGCGCTGGTCCGGCTCAGTGCCTTGCAGACATCTGTGGTGGAGAGTGTGATTGGTGGGTCATCTGAGGGTTTGAGCTTGGTGGCAGTTTCTCTGTTGTCTCTTTCAAAGCGAGCATAAAAGTGATTTAGCTCGTTCAGGAAGTTGACATCAGTGGCTGCGGGGGTGGAGTGGGGGGGTTTGTAGTCACTGATGGCCTGGATGCCCTGCCACATGCGTCGAGGGTCAGAGTTGGAAAAGTGACCCTCTATCTTTAGCTTGTAGCAGTGCTTGGCCTTTTTGATGCCCCTCTTCAGGTTTGCTCTGGATGTACTGTAGGCTTGTGCATCTCCTGATCTGAAGGCAGTATTGCGTGACTTCAGCAGGAGTCGCACTTCCCTGTTCATCCATGGCTTCTGATTTGGGTATGTGGTGATCTGTTTCTGGGTTGTAACACTGTCAATGGTGGTATTGATATGATCCAATACAGAGGAGGTGTAGAAGTCAATGTCCGTGTGAGCGCCACTGGTGGCTTGAGAAGCAAACACACTCCAGTCTGTGTGTAGAAACCTTTTCTGGAGTGTGGAATCTGCCCCCGCAGGCCACACCTTGATGGTCTTCACTGATGGCTTCACACGGTTGATGAGGGGTGAATATTTGGGGATGAGGAACAAAGACAGGTGATCTGACTGTCCCAGGTGGGGGAGGGGTGTCGTAACGTAAGCACCAGCCATGTTTGTGTAAACATGGTCTAAGGTTTTGTTTCCTCTGGTGTGGCAGGAAACATGCTGGTGAAACTTGGGTAGCACTGACTTTAAGTTTGAATGATTAAAGTCACCTGCAACAATAAAAGCAGCTTCCGGGTGATCAGTCTGTTGTTTACTGATGGCTGCATGAAGTTCTTTCATAGCAAGCTTGGCATCAGCATCCGGGGGAATATAGGCTGCAGTTATAATGGTGGAAGTGAACTCCCGCGGTAGATAAAACGTCTCCATTTAACCATGAGAAACTCGAGGTTAGCTGAACAATGACTCCCAACAATAGCAGAGTTTGTGCACCAGGCTTTGTTAATGTAAATGCACAATCCACCACCTCTGGTCTTACCGGAGCCATTTAATGTTCTATCCGCCCGGAGCGTGTGGCATCCCGCTAGCTCAATAGCGGTGTCCGGTATTCCGCCGTTTAGCCAGGTTTCCGTGAAGATTAGGACGTTACAGTTCAAAAGTTTCTTGCTGTGTGTGATGCTGAGTCGAATCTCCTCCATTTTGTTCACTAGCGACCGTACATTGGCAAGGAAAATACTGGGTAAAGAGAGCCGATGTGGGGTTAGCCTTAGCTTTAGCCTTAGCTTAGCTCTCAGACCTCCGCGTTTTCCCCACCTTTGTTTACGATCTCGGCGCCGCCTGCGAGCACTTCCGCCCGGCCGGGTAGAGTGCATAGCCTCGGGTGTCCTAGCGATCTCAGGAAGGAGTCGAAGATTGTCCATAAAACTGTCGGAAATTCGCAAACCAATATCCAAAATCTCACCACGGGTGTACGATGTTAAGGCACAACTATTCTGAACGAACAGACCCGAGATGAGCAGGAAAAATACCGCAAAATTGCAGAATCCGGAGAGACCCAGAGCCTCGCGAACTACTCGCGCCGCCATCTTGGATTAATCTGATGTATGCGATGTTTAATAGGCAGCCAGTGCAGTGTTGACAGAACTGGGCTAATATGGTCATACTTCCTGGTTCTAGTAAGAACTCGAGCTGCTGCGTTTTGGACCAGCTGGAGTTTATTTATTAAGCGAGCAGGGCAACCACCCAGTAGAGCATTACAATAATCTAGCCTTGAGGTCATGAACGCATGAACTAACTGTTCAGCATTTTGCATTGAGAGCATGTGCCGTAATTTAGATATATTTTTAAGATGGTAGAAAGCAGTTTTACAGATGCTAGAAACGTGGCTTTCAAACGAAAGATTGGTATCAAAGAGCACACCCAGGTTCCTCACTGACGACGAGGACTTGACAGAACAGCCATCAAGTGTTAGACAGTATTCTAGGCTACTACTTGTGGAGCTTTTTTGTCCAATAATTAAAAATTCTGTTTTTTCTGAATTGAGTTGCAGGAAATTACCAGTCATCCAATGTTTTATATCAGCTATGCATTCCGTTAATCTTGTGAATTGGTAAGTTTCTTCAGGGCGTGAAGAAATATAGAGCTGAGTATCGTCAGCATAACAATGAAAACTAACGCCATGCTTCCTAATGATATCTCCCAGTGGTAGCATGTACAGGGTGAAGAGTAGCGGTCCTAGCACTGAGCCTTGTGGTACTCCATACTGAACTTGCGATCGGTATGACATATCTTCATTTACTACTACAAACTGATAACGGTCGCATAGGTATGATTTAAACCATGATAAAGCAATTCCACTAATACCTACATTATTTTCGAGTCTATTCAAAAGAATGTTGTGGTCGATAGTATCAAATGCAGCGCTAAGATCGAGTAACACTAATAGAGAGATACAGCCACGATCGGATGATAAGAGCAAATCATTTGTAACTCTGATGAGAGCAGTCTCAGTGCTATGATACGGTCTAAATCCTGACTGGAAATCCTCAAAGATACCATTTCTTTCTAAAAAGGAACATAATTGTGAAGACACTGCCTTTTCAAGTATTTTTGACAGGAAGGGTAGATTTGAGATTGGTCTATAATTGACTAATTCTGTAGGATCAAGTTGCGGTTTTTTAATAAGTGGTTTAATAATAGCCAACTTAAAAGTTTTCGGTACATATCCTAATGACAAAGATGAATTAATTATATTAAGAAGAGGATCTATGACCTCTGGTAGCATCTCTTTTAATAGCCTAGTCGGTATAGGGTCGAGCATACATGTTGTCGATTTTGATGATTTAACGAGTTTAGCCAATTCTTCTTCTCCTATAGCAGTGAATGAGTGTAATTTTTCCTCAGTGACACTACAATGCTCTGTCTGATGTGATACTGTAGTAGACGGCTGCATGGTTAACATTTTTTTCCTAATATTATCAATCTTACATGTGAAGAAGTTCATAAAGTCATTACTGCTGTGCTGTTTACAATCATCAGAAGTTGAGGCTTTATTTTTGGTTAATTTAGCCACTGTATCAAATAAATACCTTGGGTTGTGTTTGTTTTCTTCCAAGAGAGTTGAGAAATAAGCAGATCTAGCAGTTTTTACGGCCTTTCTGTATGTGATCATGTGCTCTTTCCACGAATTACGAAATACCTCTAATTTTGTTTTCTTCCAGCTGCGCTCCATTTTTCTGGCTGCTGTTTTAAGGGCCCGGGTGTGCTCGTTGTACCACGGCGTTGGACTATTTTCTTTAATCTTCTTTAAGCGCAGAGGAGCAACTGTGTCTAAAGTACTGGAAAAGAGAGAGTCAATAGTTTCTGTTGCAACATCGAGTTCTTCTATACTATCTGGGATGCTGAGCAGATGATACTGATGAGGAAGATTATTTAAAAAGCAATCTTTAGTAGCGGCAGTGATTGTCCTGCCATTTTTGAAGCGAGGGGGCGGCTTTGCAACCTTAGCTAAATTAAGTATACATGATACTAAGTAATGATCTGAGATGTCATCGCTCTGCTGCAGAATTTCAACGGTATCAACATTTATTCCATGTGACAATATTAGGTCTAAAGTATGATTATGGCGATGAGTGGCTCCTGACACGTGTTGCCTAACTCCAATAGAGTTTAGTGTGTCTTTAAATGCTAATCCCAATACGTCTTTTCCGTTGTCTACATGGATATTAAAATCACCAACAATAAGTACTTTATCTACGGCCAGTACTAACTCTGATAGAAAATCAGCAAATTCTTTGATAAAGTCTGTATTATGCCCTGGTGGCCTGTATACAGTAGCTAACACAAATGTTGAATGGGTTTTATCATGTACACTACATAGCGTTACATAAAGCACCAAAACTTCGAAGGAATTATATTTGAAACTAGACTTCTGAGTAATACTGAAGATATTATTATAAATTACAGCAACCCCTCCCGCTTTACCTTTCAGACGCGGCTCGTGTTTATAACAATAATCTTGGGGGGTGGACTCATTTAAGGTAATGTAGTCGTCAGGTTTTAGCCAGGTTTCTGTCAAACAGAGCACATCTAGATTATTATCTGTAATAATATCATTAACAATAAGTGCTTTTGGGGAAAGGGATCTAATATTCAGCAACCCAAGCTTTATCAATTGTTCATCTGTATTATATCTTTTGTTTATTTGTTGGACATCAATTAAATTTTTACTGTTGAATGGTTTTGATGTTTTTTTGTATTTACTAATTCGGGGAACAGACACAGTCTTTATATGATAATATCTAGGTGAAAGAGTCTCTATGTGCTGGGATTTATCTGACTCCGGTAACGTGAGACAGCTAGCAGACGGTCGGTTTAGCCAGTTTGTCTGCTTCCTGACCTGGGCCCTAGTGAGTCAAGGTTTAGCTCTAAGACTATGTGCCAAATTACTAGAGAGAAGAGCGGCACCACCCCAAGAGGGATGGATGCCATCCTTCTTCAACAGGTCAGGTCTGCCCCAAAAAACTTTTCCAATTGTCTATGAACCCTATGTTATTTTGCAGACACCACTTAGACAACCAGCCATTGAGTGATGATAGTCTGCTAACTATCTCATCACTCCTTTTTACAGGGAGCGGTCCAGAACAAAAAACAGCCTCTGACATCGTACTAGCGAGTTCACACACCTCTTTAATGTTAATTTTGGTGATCTCCGACTGGCGAAGTCGAACATCATTAGTGCCGACGTGAATAATAATCTTAGAGAATTTACGATTAGCTTTAGCCAGCACTTTTAAATTAGCTTTGATGTCAGGTGCTCTGGCTCCCGGTAAACAAGTGACTATGGTGGCTGGTGTCTCTATCTTCACGTTCCGTGTAATAGAATCGCCAATGACTAGGGCACTTTCAACAGGATACTCAGTGGGTGCTTCACTGAGAGGGGAGAACCTGTTTGATGTTCTAACCGGAACGGAAAAGCGGTTCTTTGGTCTGCGACTATGCTGCCTCACTGTTACCCAGTTTCCCTGCTGCGAGGGCCCTGCAGCCGGAACCGAAGAATGTACAGAGTTCACTAAGCTATTCGCATCCAAATCAGTGTCTAAAGCTGTTACATCCTCACTACTCTCAGACAAAGTATGGATGCGTGTTTCTAATTCTGAAATCTTCTCCGTCAGCCTAACTATTTCCTTACATTTATCACATGTGAAGCCCTGTTCGCCAGCGGAGAAGCCTATATTGAACATGCGACATGCGGTGCAAGTGATAATGACAGGAGAAGACATGACTTACCGTGTTTGTTGATTAATCCAACTTACCACTTACCACAATCGTTTGCTGGACACAATTTACTAATCCAAGTTATGGACTCAGAAAAAGGGAGACCCGGGTGAAGAGATAACAAGCTAACAGGCTAGCGAAATGCTAACGTGTGATGGTGATTTAGATTAAAAGCTAGCGATGTCATATTTAACGTGATAGGCAATTTTTAAACAATGTATGGTGATGAGTAAGTTATATTTAGCAGTAGAAGAAAGAGGAAATATCAAAATAAAGATTCAAACGTAAGCAAGGCTCTACAGAGCTACAGACTTGAGCTACAGAGCAACAGACACAGCAGGCAGACAGGAGCAATCGATCAGGCAGGAGCAATCTCAAAAACAAAACTTCGCCAATTGTGTGTAAGTATAACGTCTAATGTTTTTCTCATTCCTTGTTTAATTTTACTGTGACTGTTTTTATTAATACCAGTCTCATGTAATTGTTTTCCAGCTGCCTGTAAGACGTATTATGAATCGACACGCCGGAGCTTCAGATACAAACAGCCTGAACTTACATCGCAGGCGGAAACTGCGAAGTTTAGCTCGGAGTCGATCAAGAAGAAAAAGGGTAAGATTTATTATATTAGATAAGTTTTTTGTCAATGTGAGTATTTTTCAGGTTGCTTATTGTCTTTATGGATTGCATTACAGTTGCTGAAAGCGAGACGAAGTGTGCTGGCTGAGGATGAGGTGGACATTTGGAAGTCTGTGACCATTGAACTCATATCTGATGAGGAAGACGGCGGCATTGTTTACGGGGTGTCTGGATGGATTGTGCGGCCACTGCCCTCTCGCAGCCTGGAGCTCTCCGAACTCTGTGCCACTTTGCAATCCAGATTAGAGGCGACACCGAAGTACAGGGCAACTCACAATATACGCCTGTGTTCCCCGAATGTGTTGGGCACTTCTCTTTGACGTTTTTCGAGGACAACATAAGATACATTACTGCTGCACTGTACATAGTTGTGTTTGACAATAAAGCTCTTTCTTTGAATGAACAGCTGTGTGTTTATAAATGAAGCTCTTTCTTTGAATAAACGGCACGGTCCGTATAATTTTCCCATATATTCCTTGATGGTATGAATAGTGTACTTCATAGCACAATAACATTAATATAAAACATAAATGATTACAACATAAATTATATATTTATATTTATTATTATTATTATTATTATTATTATTATTATTATTATTATTATTATTATTTTTATTATTATTATTGGGGTTTACATTTATAATGAGCCAGGGGGACCAATAATGATTGGTTTGCAGTGATCTGCCAACCAATCACAAGGGATTTTTCTTGTTTAAAAGTAGTGGCCTCAGCCAATACTGAGTGAGTAAATTCAAGTCTGGCCGTTGACTCTCTGGTTTCGCTGGTATTCATATGCTAATTAGAGGCGTCGCTCCTCCACGCGGCCTCTCCGCGGGGGGCTCTCCACCTATGTCATGGTTCGTTTACGACAATTTGTGGCACAGACGAACGCGACGTTCGCTGCCTCTAAATTGTCGAAAACTGCAGAAAATTAGGGAGATTTCCGGGAGTCTACAGGGGTTTACGGGGTCAAAAATCCCACTTTTCATGCAGTGATAGAGCCCCTCACACACACACACACACACACACACACACAAAATCACACTCACACACACACACACACACACACACACACACACACACACACACACACACACACACACACACACACACACACACACACACACACACACACACACACACACAGACAAACCCCTTAGAGAGAAAGAGAGATGGATTTTTTTTTATCCTGTTTCAAAACTAACACAATGCTGCCATCTTGTGTTCATTGAGGGAAGGGCAGCACACACAGGCACAATAGATTATTCAAAGAAATATTTATAATATATATATTAGTGCTGGGCATCGTTAACAAAAAAATTAACTAATTAATCAAAAAAAATTCTGTAATTAATCACGATTAATCGCAAGTTTTTAATATTTTAAGTTTGTAATATTTTGATATTGTAATAATTTCAGTTACTCTCCAAATTAATTTAGAAACAATTTAAAGACAGCATATTGTAAATATGTGTTGTATTGTCATTTTTCATGAATGAAGGCCAGTATCACTGATACTAAATTCTCTATGAAACATTAATGACGTTACATTACAGTATAACTGAAAGCTCCCAATTTCAACATTTATTAGGCTTTAAAAAACAACTTTTAATTTAAGTGAACTTAAAAAAATCTTTACATAAACCCAAAATAATAAATGTTATATTTACCCATGGCCTTCCCTGTTATACAGAAATGTAATAGTTATCAAACCTTCCTTAACTGCATAAATAATAAATGAAATATAGATGAATCATCATTAAAGCTACAATTTTCTCTGTTCCCGTTGTTCTTTGATGAACATTAATGACAGGCATCATCAGTGCTCCTGTCACTTTAAGAACAACCGCGGATCTCACGCGCGGTCCCGCGCATCTCATTTCCTCACAACTCTTTAAAGTTCATTTAAGACGTTATTTAACTAATTTAAGACTCTAATATGAGAATACTCAAAATCCTCTGTGTTATTGTTTGTTCAAGAGCAAAAGAGAACTCGATGTGAGCAGGAAACTGACGCGAGTCTATCTATGCATCGAGTGTGTGTGTGTGTGTGTGTGTGTGTCCCTTGATTAGCTGACATGAGACGCATCCACACAGACAGGACACTGACACACACACATACACACACACACAGACAGGACACACACACACACACACACACACAAAACATGCCCACACACACAGACAGGACACTGACACACACACACACACACAGACAGGACACTGGCATACAGCGCGCTCTCTTGTGTCTTGTTGCATTTACATGAATAGGAGCGTGATCATGTAACGCTAAGCAAAAATGGATATAAAAACGGACGCTGTGTTATTTGCGTTAAATATTTTTAATGCGTTAAGCTTCCGTTTCACGTTGACCGAGTTTGGTGGAGATTGAATAAATCACCTACGAGGAGAACGTAAAAACTCAGACCCTGAATTATACAAATATTCACGTTCAAACAAAAACTTTATGTGAAAAAAAGACACTTATAAACACACACTTGTAGAAAATAATGTGAATTTTTTTTTAAAATAAATTTGAACTATGTCAGTAAATAATGAATTTAAAGACAAATGTGTCAAAAGTGATCTTTGCAAACACAGCACATGACCTTCTGTAAAGCACATGTATAGAAAACACACTCACACTCCTCTGTTTTAAAAAAAGAGTTCTGTCTGAATGAGTACATGAAATCACGGCTGTCAGGTGATAAGAATTGTAACTCAAATGTCATTTAGAAAATGAGTCCTGTAGTGATATAGTGTCATAGTTCATGTCCACATTAACCACTACGTTGTAATACCAATACCCATGTCATCATACACATTTGTGTCCTCATAAATCACATAAGCAAGCACAGAGAGAGAGAGAGAGAGAGAGAGAGAGAGAGAAAGGGAGTTTCAAAAATAATACAACACTGCCACCTTTTGGTGATAGAGGGGAGGGCACACAAACAGCCAAAAACATTATTAAACTTTGACATGTTGCCATGGCAGCATTATTTGAAATATCAGGAATTCATTCATATGTCTCTATCTGTCATGTTTTCACATTATACTGATGAAGTTTGAAGTCAATCGGGTGAAAATAAGATGGGGATTCAAAGCATTTTTAAAAGTGACACACTTCCTGCTGCCAGTTGGTGGCGCTATAACTTTGACTCACAAAAGTCATATCCATGTGATCGGCCTCTTACAACGAACACACAGCTGAAGTTTCATCCAAATCAGTCAATGTTTGCACAAGTTATTACACACTTCCTGTTTACCTTTTCTCGCCATAAATTCGTTGCTTCGCCACGGCCAAACCGTTTAAGATATCAAAAATCCGTTCGCAATTTAGCATCCTCTGTGTCTTGACTTCATGCTGACCGAGTTTGGCAATGATTGAAACAATGGCCTCGGAGGAGTATATTAAATTCCAGAGCATGTGTTTTCAGAACAACCCATATTAGCTCACTTCCTGTTGGGCTGACACGTAACTTAGAGCACGAAAGTTGTTTGGCCCGATGAGGTCTATATGTGTACCGAGTTTCATACATGTACGTGCAAGTGTGTTTGATATATAGACCAAGTTTTCAGACCCCACTTTAGGGGGCGCTGTCGAGCCCCCCTGCCACGCCCGGGTACCAGCTTCAGCCCGGCTCTGATGGCCGCGCATTCCGATGTGTGTGCAAAGTTTCAAGAGTTTTTGAGCATGGTAAGGGCCCCAAAAGTGCCGGAGAAGTCGATAAAATAATAATAATAATAATAATTAAAGCTGCGAGCAGCGATGACGGGCTCAAGCCGGTGGCACCGCCACGCCGGTGGCATCAGCTTAACTGTGCACGGCAGGCAATAGGCATTTAAAATGGGAAAACATAAAAGGACTATGTCAAAGTAACCTGAATTCACCACATTAACTGCAGCAGTTGGTGCTGCTATGACCACAACAGCCACATCTATGAGATCAAATAAATTTAAATGAATTTCATGTCAGATGTTGTCAAAGGTCAAATTGGAATGAGTTCACAATACCATTCGAATGCTGATGTTGTTTAATTCTAACACTTCTCTTCATGTGTTTTTGAGCTACCTTAGCTACCGTTTGTGCACCAATCTTATGCACCATAAAACATGCTTTCATTTCAATATGGGTGGTCCAATAAATTTTTTTTAATAAAAAATGTATAAATGGAGCCAAATCACAGAAACTGCAAAGATGATTTTAATATCAGTGTCAGGTAAGAGTAAGATGCGTGTCTACATTTATTGGAAGTTTATTATAAATAGCCACTTTTATAAAATCATGTGAAAATTTATGTTTTAATACATTTATATTATATCAGTAAATAATTAATTTAAAGACATGTGCATGATACGTGATCTTGGCAAACACATCACATGACGTTTTTATTTCAAGTGATAGTTATTTGTGATAGCCTATATGAAAGGGTTAAATTATGATCATCAAGAGAGAAAGTCACACACACACACACACACACACACACACACACACACACACACACACACACACACACACACACACACACACACAATGATAGAGTGAGAGTGAGGGGGAGGGGAAGGACTGAGAGAAAGGCACACACACAAACTCACAGGGTGAGAGAGAGACCCCCCCCCCCCCACACACACACACAGATAGAGAGGGGGAAGGGGAAAGACAGGCAGATGGCATTCCATAGACTTAATGGTTTGTATACTGTACAAACTGTACATTCTATCCCCCTACACTACCCCTAAGCCTACATATCGCACACACACACACACACACACACACACACACTACCCCTAAACCTACCATCACAGAAAACATTCTGCATTTTTACATTTTTATTAAAAAATTGTTTAGTATGCTGTTAAAGCTATTTTGATTTACGGGGACACATGAAATGTCTTCATAAACCATGATTATGTTGTAATAAACACCCCTCCAACACACCCATTTCTGAGGCTTTGCCCATTTCCACTGACTGACATCTCTGATGTGTGTGTTGAGTTTCAAGTAATTTCAAGCATGCTGAGAGGAATTATACAAATATTCACGTTCAAACCAAAATATCTGACTTCCTATTGGTCAGAGCTAATGACTGTAAAGTAGAAAGTATTTAAAATATCAGGAATCCATTCGTATGTCTCTATCTGCCATGTTTTGTCATTATACTGATGAAGTTTGAAGTAAATCGGGGGAAAACAAGACAGTGATTTAACATTTTTGAAAGTTACACACTTCCTGCTGCCAGTTGGTGGCCACACACACACACACACACACACACACACACACACACACACACACACACTGAGAAAGTGAGAGTGACGGGGGGAGGGGAAGGAAAGGCAGAGGACATTGCATAGACTTAATGGTTTTTATACTGTACAAACTGTACATGCTATCCCCCTACACTACACTAAATATACATGATAATGACATGACAGAATATACACAGTTAAGAACTGTACAACTATACTTATAAGTTACATTTGTATAATGTAACCGTAAACCAGAGCTTATTGTACCATATATAGGCGCTAAATGCAGCTGCATTAAAAGGAGCTGAGCTGCCACTGCTAACAAGCGGTGTCCGGTTACAAAAGTGTGTGCGCAGGTTTAGCTCTGTATAACAAGTGTTAATATGCCGATCAGACATGATACATTTTTCCATCAACATACATTACAAGCAAATATTTTCTATAAACGAATAAACATTGTTAATAACTGAATGATTATTCAAATAGGTGAGCATTACGCTATTGTATGTTGACACAAAAATACTTCTGAGGTGACATCAACTGAATTACGCGATGACACACTCTGAAACACATCTACAATGACAATAACTATTATAACTTACGGAGTTATTACGGAGTTATTAACGCACAGAAATACCACACAAGGAAAAACAGACTTTTGAGGAATAAACAAGCCAGGAAAACTCCGTATAACTCTGTTACTGGAGCTGCTGAGATGAAAACTCTCTGCGGATGCACCAGACAAGTCTGAACAAGTTGACGCGCACAGTGTTAAAACCGGTTAAAACCCGAAAGGCGAAGCTTGAATTTACGGGTATGTCCCTCTTTGGCTAATGTACTTTCAAGATGGAGGGGCAACATAGCGACCACCGTTAGATCCCATTACCTTATGTATTTTCAATGGCATATTATAAACTTACGAGAATACTTTATTACTTGAAAGAAGTAAATATACATTAATGAGCACATATATTTTTGAAAGAACTAAGTGTTTTTAGCTAAGAATAGACTAAAAAAGTTACACAGTGTAGCTTTAAAAAAAATCTTTACATAAACCCAAAATAATAAATGTTATATTTACCCATGGCCTTCCCTGTTATACAGAAATGTAATAGTTATCAAACATTCCTTAACTGCATAAATAATAAATGAAATCTAGATGAATCATCATTAAAGCTACAATTTTCTCTGTTCCCGTTGTTCTTTGATGAACATTAATGACAGGCATCATCAGTGCTCCTGTCACTTTAAGAACAACCGCGGATCTCACGTGCGGTCCCGCGCATCTCATTTCCTCACAACTCTTTAAAGTTCATTTAAGACGTTATTTAACTAATTTAAGACTCTAATATGAGAATACTCAAAATCCTCTGTGTTATTGTTTGTTCAAGAGCAAAAGAGAACACGATGTGAGCAGGAAACTGACGCGAGTCTATCTATGCGTCGAGTGTGTGTGTGTGTGTGTGTCAGTGTCCCTTGATTAGCTGACATGAGACGCATCCACACAGACAGGACACTGACACACACACATACACACACACACACACACACACACACACACACAGACAGGACACTGACACACACACACACACACACACACACACACACAGACAGGACACTGACACACACACACACACACACACAGACAGGACACTGGCATACAGCGCGCTCTCTTGTGTCTTGTCGCGCTTGGAGCATTTACATGAATAGGAGCGTGATCATGTAACGCTAAGCAAAAATGGATATAAAAACGGACGCTGCGTTATTTGCGTTAAATATTTTTAATGCGTTAAGCTTCCGTTTCACGTTGACCGAGTTTGGTGGAGATTGAATAAATCACCTACGAGGAGAACGTAAAAACTCAGACCCTGAATTATACAAATATTCACGTTCAAACAAAAACTTTATGTGAAAAAAAGACACTTATAAACAGACACTTGTAGAAAATAATGTGAATTTTGTTTTAAAATAAATTTGAACTATGTCAGTAAATAATGAATTTAAAGACAAATGTGTCAAAAGTGATCTTTGCAAACACAGCACATGACCTTCTGTAAAGCACATGTATAGAAAACACACTCACACTCCTCTGTTTTAAAAAAAAGTTCTGTCTGAATGAGTACATGAAATCACGGCTGTCAGGTGATAAGAATTGTAACTCAAATGTCATTTAGAAAATTAGTCCTGTATTAGTAGTGATATAGTGTCATAGTTCATGTCCACATTAACCACTACGTTGTAATACCAGTGTAATACCCATGTCATCATAAACATTTGTGTCCTCATAAATCACAAAAACAAGCACACATACAGAGAAAGGGAGTTTCAAAAATAATACAACACTGCCACCTTTCGGTGATAGAGGGGAGGGCACACAAACAGCCAAAAACATTATTAAACTTTGACATGTGGCCATGGCAACATTATTTGAAATATCAGGAATCCATTAATATGTCTATATCTGTCATGTTTTCACATTATATTGATGAAGTTTGAAGTCAATCGGGTGAAAATAAGATGGGGATTCAAAGCATTTTTGAAAGTGACACACTTCCTGCTGCCAGTTGGTGGCGCTTTAACTTTGACTCACAAAAGTCATATCCATGTGATCGGCCTCTTACAACGAATACACAGCTGAAGTTTCATCCAAATCATTCAATGTTTGCACAAGTTATTACACACTTCCTGTTTACCTTTTCTCGCCATAAATTCGTTGCTTCGCCACAGCCAAACCGTTTAAGATATAAAAAATCCGCTCGCAATTTAGCATCCTGAATATGTCCACTTCATGCTGACCGAGTTTGGCAATGATCGAAACAATGACCTCGGAGGAGTATATTAAATTCCAGAGCATGCGTTTTCCGAACAACCCATTATAACGCATAACTGACGCATAACTAGGAGCACGAAAGTTGTTCGGCCCGATAAGGTCTATATGTGTACCGAGTTTCATACATGTACGTGCAAGTGTGTTTGATATATAGACCAAGTTTTCAGAACCCACCTTAGGGGGCGCTGTCGAGCCCCCCTGCCACGCCCGGGTACCAGCTTCAGCCCGGCTCTGATGGCCGCGCATTCCGACGTGTGTGCAAAGTTTCAAGAGTTTTCGAGCATGTTAAGTGCCCCAAAAGTACCCGAGAAGTCGAAAAAAAAAAGAAAAAAAAGAAAAAGAAAAAGAAAAAGAATAATCCTTAGGGGAACAATAGGGCTCTGCGCCCTTTCAGGCTTGAGCCCTAATAATCTGAGGAAGAACAATAGGGCTCTGCGCCCTTTCAGGCTTAAGCCCTAATAAAGCTGCGAGCAGCGATGACGGGCTCAAGCCGGTAGCACCGCCACGCCGGTGGCATCAGCTTAACTGTGCACTGCAGGCAATAGGCATTTAAAATGGGAAAACATAAAAGGACTATGTCAAATTCATCTGAATTCACCACATTAACTGCAGCAGTTGGTGCTGCTATGACCACAACAGCCACATCTATGTGATCAAATAATTTTAAATTAATTTCATGTCAGATGATGTCAAAGGTCAAATTGGAATGAGTTCACAATACCATTTAAATGCTGATGTTGTATTATTGTAACACTTCTCTTCATATGCATATCAGGGTGTCCGCGGGGTCTTGAAAAGTATTAAAAGTTGATAAATTCATTTTTGTAAAATTAAGGCCCTTAAAAGGTATTAAAAAGTCTTAATCACGATTTTATGAGGTATTACATTTTGTTCAAGCTTTGTCAAAAGAGTTTGACTCCAAAAAGTATTCATGAATATATTTATTTTCATCCCCATAACTATATAAAAAAAAAAACCGGTTTGCTCGGTCAGTGAGATCAGCTCGGGGCGCGCGCACCGTCTACGGGTGACGTCACATATTTTGCGAAATGCGCGGTTAGGTGATGTGTCGCCCTCCACACATTGCGAAACAGACTCCGAAATGGGGAAATGTAAATTTGCGGACTCCTGGTTGGAGAAGGATGAGTTTAAACAATGGCCGCAGGGTTTTTCTATGGTTTTTCCTGTATAGCGGCCGCATCCGTCAAATTTCGTGCCACCACTGTCTGTCGACAAAACTCAAGACAGGCAGTCCCTTGCTCAGTTTAGGCATGTCGTGGTAATTAAATAATTAGACTATCCAATATCAGGAATCCATTCATATGTCTACATCTGCCATGTTTTGTGATTATACTGATGAAGTTTGAAGTAAATCGGGTGAGACAAGACAGTGATTTTGCATTTTTGAAAGTGACACACTTCCTGCTGCCAGTTGGTGGACACACAAACACACACACACACACGTTTGTTTTTGTGAAATGTGAGGACATTCCATAGGCGTAATGGTTTTTATACCGTAAAAAACGTATTTTCTGTCCCCTTACACTGCCCCTGCCCCTAAACCTACCCATCACAGGAGACTGTGCAGTTCACTTTCTGTGAAAAAAACTTGTTCTGTGTGATTAATGAGCATTTTTTTTTTAAAAGTGAGGACATGGGGAACATACTCATATTTCACACTCTTTTTGTAATACCTATGTCATACCCATGTCATTATACACATTTGTGTCCTGATATTTCACAAAAACATGCCCACACACACACACACACACAGACACACAGACACACAAACCTCTTAAAGCTATTTCATTTATGGGACACAGGAAATATTCTCATAAACCATGTTTACATTGTAATTTGTAGTATATTTTTAAAGCTACTTGGTTACATTTTAATAATACATTATTTAGTATGTTTTTAAAGATATTTTATTATGTGGACACATGAAATATCCTCATTAACCACTACGTTGTAATAACAGTGTAATACCCATGTCATTATACAAATTTGTGTCCTTAATAAATCACATAAACAAGCACACACACACACACACACACACACACACACACACACACACACACACACACACACACACACACACACACACACACACACACACACACACACACACACAGAGAGAGTTTCAAAAATAACACAACACTGCCACCCTTTAGTGAGGGGAGGGCAGACAGAGAATACATATTCAGAAGAAATATATTAAATAAAATAAATATATTGATCTGAAAAATAGTATGATTATTTTAAAGCTATTTGGTTACATTTGAATAAAACATTGTTTTAGTATGTTTTTAAACACACACACATACACGTTGTAATACCAGTGTAATACCCATGTCATTATACAAATTTGTGTCCTCATAAATCACAAACAAGAGAGAGAGAGAGAGAGAGAGAGAGAGAGAGAAACAAGTTTTTTTTATCCTGTTTCAAAACTAATACTATGCTGCCATCTTGTGTTCATTGAGGGGAGAGCAGCACACAGACACAGTATAGGTTATTTAAAGAAATATTTTAAATAAATAAATATATTCATCTTAAAAAATAGTATAGTCATTTTAAATTAATCTAAGTTCAATTACCGAACATACGATCTTAATTTAATTGAAATCAAAATATGATTTTACAAGATATGAGAGAATTTCTGTTCCCCTTTTTTTGTCCTTATTTAATCCCTCACCATGGCAACACCGTTTGAGATATCCAATATTCGTTCGCATTTTAGCATCTTCCGTATCTTTGTTTCATGTTGACCGAGTTTGGTGGAGATTGAATAAATCGCCTACGAGGAGAAGGTAAAAACTCAGACCCTGAATTATACAAATATTTACCTTCAAACCAAAATATCTGACTTCCTGTTGGTCGGAGCTAATGATTGTAAATTAGAAAGTTGTCCGGCTCGAAGAGAACAATATATGTACCGAGTTTGGTGACTGAAGATAAAACTAACCCCCCCACTTTTGTCAAAAGGTGGCGCTAGAGAGCCCCTCATCCCCGCCCGTTTCTGAGGCTTTGCCATTGTGTACTGACTGATATCTCTGATGTGTGTGTTGAGTTTCAAGCAGTTTCAAGCAATTTCAAGCATGCTAAGAGCCTCAGAACAGCCAAAAGATTAATAAACTTTGACACGTTGCCATGGCAACAGTATTGGAAATTTCAGAAATCCATTCATATGTCTATATCTGCCATGTTTTCACATTATACTGATGAAGTTTGAAATCAATCGGGTCAAAATAAGAGTGATTTAAAGCATTTTTAAAAAAAAGTGACACACTTCCTGCTGCCAGTTGGTGGCGCTATAACTTTGACTCACAAACGTCATATCCTTGCGATCGGCTTCCTACAACAAACGCACAGCTGAAGTTTCATCCAAATCAGTCAATGTTTGCACAAGTTATAACACACTTCCTGTTTCCCTTTTCTCGCCATAAATTAGTTGCTTCGCCACGGCCAAACCGATTGAGATATCAAAAATCCGCTCGCAATTTAGCATCCTGAATATCTTGTCTTAATGCTGACCGAGTTTGGCAATGATCGAAACAATTGCCTGAGTATATTAAATTCCAGAGCATGCATTTTCCGAACAACCCAAAATAGCTCACTTCCTGTTGGGCGAAGTTTATGACTATGAGTGCGGAAGTTGTTCGCCCCGATGAGATCTATATGTGTACCGAGTTTCATACATATACGTGCAAGTGTGTTTGATATATGGACCAAATTTTAATAGGGGGCGCTGTTGAGCCCCCCTGCCACGCCCGGGTATCAGCTTCAGCCCGGCCCTGATGGCCGCAGATTGACGTATCTGCAAAGTTTCAAGAGTTTTTGAGCATGGTAAGGGCCCCAAAAGTGCCCATTTAGTCGATAAAAAAAATAAATAAATAATAATAATAATAATAATAATCCTAAGGAAAACAATAGGGCTCTGCGCCCTCTCAGGCTTGAGCCCTAAAAAGAATAATCCTTAGGGGAACAATAGGGCTCTGCGCCCTTTGGGCTTGGGCCCTAATAATAATAATAAACAGAGGAAGAACAATAGGGCTCTGCGCCCTTTCAGGGCTTGGGCCCTAATAATCTGAGGAAGAACAATAGGGCTCTGCGCCCTTTGGGCTTGGGCCCTAATAATCCTAAGAAAAACAATAGGGCTCTGCGCCCTTTCAGGGCTTGGGCCCTAATAATAATCCTAAGAAAAACAATAGGGCTCTGCGCCCTTTCAGGGCTTGGGCCCTAATAATAATAATAACCTGAGGAAGAACAATAGGGCTCTGCGCCCTTTCAGTGCTTGGGCCCTAATAATCTGAGCAAAAACAATAGGGCTCTGCGCCCTTTTAAGGCTTGAGCCCTAATAATAATCTGAGCAAAAACAATAGGGCTCTGCGCCCTTTCAGGCTTGAGCCCTAATAATCCTAACGAAAACAGTAGGGCTATGCGCCCTTTCAGGCTTGAGCCCTAATAATAATAATAATAATCTGAGCAAAAACAATAGGGCTCTGCGCCCTTTCAGGGCTTGGGCCCTAATAATAATCCTAAGAAAAACAATAGGGCTCTGCGCCCTTTCAGGGCTTGGGCCCTAATAATATTAATAACCTGAGGAAGAACAATAGGGCTCTGCGCCCTTTCAGGGCTTGGGCCCTAATAATCTGAGCAAAAACAATAGGGCTCTGCGCCCTTTTAAGGCTTGAGCCCTAATAATAATCTGAGCAAAAACAATAGGGCTCTGCGCCCTTTCAGGCTTGAGCCCTAATAAACAGAGGAAGAACAATAGGGCTCTGCGCCCTTTCAGGGCTTGGGCCCTAATAATAAACAGAGGAAGAACAATAGGGCTCTGCGCCCTTTCAGGACTTGGGCCCTAATAATCCTAACGAAAACAATAGGGCTCTGCGCCCTTTCAGGCTTGAGCCCTAATAATAAACAGAGGAAGAACAATAGGGCTCTGCGCCCTTTCAGGGCTTGGGCCCTAATAATCTGAGCAAAAGCAATAGGGCTCTGCGCCCTTTCAGGTTTGAGCCCTAATAAACTGAGGAAGAACAATAGGGCTCTGCGCCCTTTCAGGCTTGAGCCCTAATAATCTGAGGAAAAACAATAGGGCTCTGCGCCCTTTCAGGTTTGAGCCCTAATAATCTGAGGAAGAACAATAGGGCTCTGCGCCCTTTTAGGGCATGGGCCCTAATAATAATAATAATAATAATAATAATAACCTGAGGAAGAACAATAGGGCTCTGCGCCCTTTCAGGGCTTGGGCCCTAATAATCCTAAGAAAAACAATAGGGCTCTGCGCCCTTTCAGGGCTTGGGCCCTAATAATAATAATAATAATCTGAGGAAAAACAATAGGGCTCTGCGCCCTTTCAGGCTTGAGCCCTAATAATAATCTGAGGAAAAACAATAGGGCTCTGCGCCCTTTCAGGCTTGAGCCCTAATAATCCTAACGAAAACAATAGGGCTCTGCGCCCTTTCAGGGTTTGGGCCCTAATAATAAAAAAAAGAATAATCTGAGGAAGAACAATAGGGCTCTGCGCCCTTTCAGGGCTTGGGCCCTAATAATAATCTGAGGAAGAACAATAGGGCTCTGCGCCCTTTCAGGGCTTGGGCCCTAATAATAATCTTAAGGAAAACAATAGGGCTCTGCGCCCTTTCAGGCTTGAGCCCTAAAAAGAATAATCTGAGGAAGAACAATAGGGCTCTGCGCCCTTTCAGGCTTGAGCCCTAATAATCTGACGAAAAACAATAGGGCTCTGCGCCCTTTCAGGCTTGAGCCCTAATAATAATCCTAAGGAAAACAATAGGGCTCTGCGCCCTTTCAGGGCTTGGGCCCTAATAATCCTAAGGAAAACAATAGGGCTCTGCGCCCTTTCAGGGCTTGGGCCCTAATAATCTTTAGAAGAACAATAGGGCTCTGCGCCCTTCCAGGGCTTGGGCCCTAATAATAACCTGAGGAAGAACAATAGGGCTCTGCGCCCTTTCAGGGCTTGGGCCCTAAAAAGAATAATCTGAGGAAGAACAATAGGGCTCTGCGCCCTTTCTGGGCTTGGGCCCTAATAATAATCTGAGGAAAAACAATAGGGCTCTGCGCCCTTTCAGGCTTGAGCCTTAATAATAATAACCTGAGGAAGAACAATAGGGCTCTGCGCCCTTTCAGGGCTTGGGCCCTAATAAAAAAAAAGAATAATCTGAGGAAGAACAATAGGGCTCTGCGCCCTTTCAGGGCTTGGGCCCTAATAATCCTAACGAAAACAATAGGGCTCTGCGCCCTTTCAGGCTTGAGCCCTAATAAACTGAGCAAATCCAATAGGGTACTCACACCATCGTTGCTCGGGCCATAATAATAATAATAATAATAATAATATTAATAAACTGAGCAAATCCAATAGGGTCCTCACACCATCGGTGCTCGGGCCCTAATAATAATAATAATAAACTGAGCAATTCCAATAGGGTCCTCACACCATCGGTGCTCGGGCCCTAATAAAGAGTACTCACGAGACCCAGAAAGCTGACCCCTCGTCTTCTTCTGCACCTCACTTTGAACATTGTTACAAACAGATATATAAGATAAAAATAATATCATATTTGTCTAATTTTAAATGAACACAAAAATGTGATAAAACAAAATTAACTTAGGTAAGAAATTTACTTTTGCTATGGTTAAATAAATGTTCAGTGATATCTTCCAAAGATTTTTTAATTTTGGTGAATTTGTTCTCTATATGATATGGCAACTAGTAAATTCACTAAGTTACATCATGCTGGTGTAGCGGAGCCCCCTGTCCTACACGAGGAGCGATTACAGGGATACTACCTCTAGCTTAAACATGACTACGCCACCCTATTTAATAGGGAAATATAAATGTTACTACTAAGAATTGGTAAAAGATACACAGGAACGTAAGTAACAAGAAAAAGGCTAGAGACGTGGATACCAATCATCAAAAGATTTATTTAATTACTCACAACGATTGTTTTTAAAAGATTATCAAAACTGGGTCATCAACATTCACAATAAAAGGGGAGACCATAAGATAAAGGAAGCCGAGGCTTAACGGCAGATGCACAACTTAGTAAGCACAAGGCCTCTATATCACTCTCAGCCCCTGTGTACAAGTGTCAGCACACACACACACCGCAATAACATCAAGAAATAACCACGCAGCACTCTGTGACAAGCCCGCCACCGCGTAAAGGCCCGGGTATACTTCGGCCGTCCGCGTTCGTGCACCGCCCGCATGACGTAATTTTCGTCACTCGGAGGGCTCGCGGCCGGCCGCACACCCCGTCCGCGCGCAGCCCAAATTTTGTGACCGCGCGGACGGTCCGCGTGCAACAGCAGTACAGAAGAGTCCACTAGGTGGCAATAAACACAGTATTGAGCACAGTGTTCAGCCGTCGAAGAAGAGTGTCCAAAGACCGGTTTAAAAACAACACGCTTGGAAAAAAAGAGAGAATTTTTGATTCTTCAGTGTTTCTTCCAAACTATGTTGCAATGGTGGATGCACTACAGTTCTTCTCCGATCATGCCCAGCGAATGTCCCGCTGATGACAGGACTCAGTGCTGCCCTCCGATGTCTGGTGGAGCATAGACACTTTTTTACTGCGCATGTGTCGAACGCGATCCTCTGCGCGCATCCGTTGTGTAGTATACTTTGAAAGACGCGTGGACAGGGCTGCGCGCGTGACGCGTCCGGGCGCGGTAAGTGAAGTATACCCGGGCCTTAAAGGCCCGGGTATACTTCACTTACCGCGCCCGGACGCGTCAAGGCCCGGGTATACTTCGGCCGTCCGCGTTCGTGCACCGCCCGCATGACGTAATTTTCGTCACTCGGAGGGCTCGCGGCCGGCCGCACACCCCGTCCGCGCGCAGCCCAAATTTTGTGACCGCGCGGACGGTCCGCGTGCAACAGCGCATGCGCCAGCAGTACAGAAGAGTCCACTAGGTGGCAATAAACACAGTATTGAGTACAGTGTTCAGCCGTCGAAGAAGAGTGTCCAAAGACCGGTTTAAAAACAACACGCTTGGAAAAAAAAGAGAGAATTTTTGATTCTTCAGTGTTTCTTCCAAACTATGTTGCAATGGTGGATGCACTACAGTTCTTCTCCGATCATGCCCAGCGAATGTCCCGCTGATGACAGGACTCAGTGCTGCCCTCCGATGTCTGGTGGAGCATAGACACTTTTTTACTGCGGATGTGTCGAACGCGATCCTCTGCGCGCATCCGTTGTGTAGTATACTTTGAAAGACGCGTAGACAGGGCTGCGCGCGTGACGCGTCCGGGCGCGGTAAGTGAAGTATACCCGGGCCTTCACGCGCGCAGCCCTGTCCGCGCGTCTTTCAAAGTATACTACACAACGGATGCGCGCGGAGGATCGCGTTCGACACATGCGCAGTAAAAAAGTGTCTATGCTCCACCAGACATCGGAGGGCAGCACTGAGTCCTGTCATCAACGGGACATTCGCTGGGCATGATCGGAGAAGAACTGTAGTGCATCCACCATTGCTACATAGTTTGGAAGAAACACTGAAGAATCAAAAATTCTCTCTTTTTTTTCCAAGCGTGTTGTTTTTAAACCGGTCTTTGCACACTCTTCTTCGACGGCTGAACACTGTGCTCAATACTGTGTTTATTGCCACCTAGTGGACTCTTCTGTACTGCTGGCGCATGCGCTGTTGCACGCGGACCGTCCGCGCGGTCACAAAATTTGGGCTGCGCGCGGACGGGGTGTGCGGCCGGCCGCGAGCCCTCCGAGTGACGAAAATTACGTCATACGGGCGGTGCACGAACGCGGACGGCCGAAGTATACCCGGGCCTTAAGGGCTCACTAGTGGCCCGCCCTAAAGCCTCGGCTCCTTCACTGGCCTTCTTCAAGAATCTTTCATTCACAAACCCGGCGTATAGAGGACACGGAACACAACATCCCTCCGAAGCACGGGAATGCCAGAGAGGCAGGCGAAGAAGAGCAGCCGCCACTTAAGGCTCACACAGCGAACGATCCCCGCAGCTATGAATCACATCGTCATTACCACCAGCTGCATCACGTTACCTGTGTACTGACTGCTCAGCCAACGCACACACATAAGGCTACCTCAAAGTACCCCGAGACACGGGACTGCAATAGAGGCATGTAACAGGAGAGCCGGAGCCACCCACGGCCGCGAACAATCCTGAAAGCGGAAGCGCTAGGAGAACGAGGGGCGGTCCCCCGGGCACTGACGCGATACCAAACCGGCAAACACACCCGCAAGAGTGCCTACCGGTTCTCCCTTTTATACGGTACCACCAAGTCTATGATTGGACTCGGACTACCCCACGCACATTAATTTAATTACCGCGGGCCATATACGTCCCACTACACTGGCATTTGTGGAAAGTTTTAAACCATGTGTGTTACAACTAAACCTGTGTTAGGTTGTGCCCTGCTCACCCCTATATCACACAGAAAAAAAGGGTGTCAAAATTGTACCTTTAGGGGTACAACAGCTTGTCGCTGGGGCAGTACCCTTAAAAGGACATATTTGTCCCTGTTTTACTCCTAAAAGGTGCATATTAGTGCCTTAGAGTACAAATACGTACCTTAAGGTCCTATGAACCTTTTTGTAGTAAAAAAAAAGGTACAAATGTGTCCTTTTAAGGGTAGCAGCAACAAGCTGTTGTACCCCTAAAGGTACAATTTTTACACCCTTTTTCTCTGTGTACGTACTGTTGAGTTGTATGCCATCATGATAACTGAATGGGTTGAACAAAGTAAACCGGAGAAGGTTTTTTTTTTATTTTTATTTTTTTTTGCGGCTCAGTCTGGTATAACCAGAAATCCTCATGAGTTATATTTTATGAAATAATGAGTAGCCTATCCATTCAAGAACTAAGCAGAATAATACTGACGTTGTTTTCATTTGGAGTCCAGCACATAAATACATTATGGGAAATGAAAGAGTTGACAAATTGGCCAAACAAGCTTTGAAAAAAGAAAGTATAGACATGAACATCAGGCTTTCAAGATCAGAAGGCAAGAATATTGTTTGGGAAAAGTTATTAAAGAATGGCAGAAACAATGGGATGAAGAATCAAAGGGAAGACGTCTGTATTCGATTAAAAAAAATAATCACCACCACCACCACCACCACCACCAAAAAAAAAAAAAAAAAAAAAAAAAAAACATGAACAGATTAAGAATAGGACACAGTAAATTAAGTGGCACACTCCATATTATGGGGAAACATCCAACTGGATTCTGTGAGCAGTGTCAAAACAGCATGTGATTGTTTTGCAGAAACTATGAAACAGAGATAGAGGACATGATTAAAAATATGGAAAAGTATAGGACTAAGTGGGCGAGGACTAAATTATATATTTCAGTGTAGTGGAAGAAAACAAGGAAGGGAATATCTGTGCTGCTTTCTAATAAATACAAGACAAATTGGGAGGATGATGACATATTGATGTGTGTAGTTAGTTAACTCCAGAAGATGGCAGTAGTGCAACATAAAGGATGCAAGCTGCTGTTAAAAATCATTGAAGACACTAGCTGTGTCCCAATTCGGGGGCTGCATCCTTCGAAGGCCGCATTTGAAGGCCGATTGCGTCACCGCAGCGCGACGAAGGCTGTCTCAATTCGAAGGAGCCTTCAAATGCAGCCTGCCGTCCGTGTTGCCAAGTCCCCGTTTTTTTCAGCCGAATTAGGCTACTTTTAAGATGTTGCCGCGGGTGAAAAATTATTTCCGCGGGTTTGGTTCTACCCCATAAGTACGATTTCGCCGCTCCAACACCCCCAAACGTACAACTGCAGTGGAGAATTCGGCCGCTCGATGGAGAAAATCGCATTGGGAGTTTTGGACTACTTTTGTTGCAGAGACCTGGCAACCCAACCCACCGTCCTTCACCCCGGCCGCGAAGGATAGAACCAACCAGAACAAGTGGATCCTTCGCAGTGTATTCCATGTACATGTAAGTAGCCTGTTGTTTTAATTTACTAAAATAACCAACGAAACGTTTTAAGAGCCGGTGGTCTTTATTTCTGTGTTACCACGGCACAGCTTTATTCGTTAGGTGATTCGTTAGGTAATATTTCGTTTTGTTTTATGGATCAAGTTACTTTTAGCAGCTTTATTAAAATGAGGGCAGCAAATGAGTATTTATTTACCAGGCCGGAAAAATCGAGAATATAGAATTTGAGCATCTATAAATATGATTTCTGGAGTATTTTGTATGTTTGTAGGCTACTGATGCATCATATTTTTTAATTTTCTTAAGATTGCACCCCTGCCTTGCAGGTAAAAAAAAAAACTTATTACAACTTAAAAAATAAATAAAAAGTATGCAAGTTAATAGACACATCTTTACTGAAATGTATTGTGCTGTTGTGTTTGTTGTTGACAGACATGTTTATTTTCTCTGCCTTAGGATTGAAAGTGTCCTGGGACAGGTGAGGGAGTGGGGAACTTGGCCATGGTTTGTCTTCATGAATGAGGTGTTGGGACAATCCCCCTGTCCTCATTGCCTCCATCCCTGAGGACACACCAGGGCCAAGTTCAGCAGTGGATGACCAAGATGAGGAGCAACTCCAGCCAAGAGGGAGACGAGACGAGAGGATGAGCTGATGGAGATACTGAGGGAGGACAGGAAGTTTCAGCGAGAGACAGAGGAGAGCAGGGAGAGAATGGACTGATTGTTTTCTCTTCTAGAGAGATTGTTGAGAACTAAAATTTTGGTTTTGTAAATTAAAATGTGTAAATGAAATATTACCGTTTTACACATTATTTTTGTTATGCAAGTTATAATTTGTAAATAAAATAAATAATTCTGTACATTTATTTTTGTCATGTCAAATAATTTGTAAATGAAAAAATAAATTGTTCTATACATTTTTTATTTACAGTACTTTTTACAACTATTTACATAAGTTACGTTTAAGATTAGAAAAACGAAATAAATTTTAAAATTAACAGTACATAAAACAGATGGAAGAAAATGTTTTTATGTAGTCTTTTATTGAGCTGGGCTTTATTGACCCTGGTGAAGCCTTTCTGGGTCAGCGGGACATCATCTGGGATCAGTGCATATTTCACTGTCTACCAACAGGTTTGCAGTGCTGACTTATTCGACGGCTGCCATGTCACTAAGATGTTTCAGAAAGAGGGAAGAATAAATTAAATTAACTCACATCCTCAAAGCAAACAACTAAATATTTTAACATGCATAACTGTTCTATGAGCTGAATTCTGCAGGACAGTGGTCCTCCAAGACCAACTGTGCCTATCCCTGATCTATAAGACGTATTTCTAGTGTATTTTTATTTTTAGATTTTTTTTTAAATGATAACTAATATCAAAATGTAATATCCATGACTTAAAAGTCCGTTTTTTCACAAAACCACAATATTTGCCTCTGAGATGAAGTTGAATAAAAATCTGAGGTACTTCACAATTATACTCAAATACAGAGTAAATGTATTTTGTTACATTATTTGTACTATTTAGCAACTGTTGACAGCTGCCATTGAAGAGAACTGAAATGAACATTTATACTGGACTTTAAAGTTATATTCAACTGCCTAAAAACAAAACAACTAAAGATGTTTACCTCGGCCCATTTATGTGCATAATAAAGAATATAAACTATATAAAATCGTATGTTGGTAACATATTAGTCAACATTTTATTTTATCAGTAGATACATTAGATTACTGGGAGTAAATTGAAACCCAATACTTGCATTTAAAAGTGTAATCTGGCAATTTCTCTTCAAATATCTGACGTCGCGGCGCGCAAGGAATTCTGGGGTAGGCAAGGCTGCGAAGCATCCATCCGAGTATCCTTCATTTCATGGGAAAAGAAGGACGCATTTGCAGGCCGTATTTTGAAGGAGCCTTCGAAGGACCTACGAATTGGGACAGCCTTCGTCGCGCCGCGGTGACGCAATCCGCTATACCTTCCACTGTAAACGAGTCTCGGAGCGTCCTTTGAAGGCTGCGTCGGGCCGCGCACTTCAAAGGACACGGCCTTCAAAGGATGCAGCCCTTGAATTGGGACACAGCTAGTGTGTGGGAGACGAGAGGAGGAATGGCGGCGACATCAGCAGGACGTGATCGAGGAAATAGTAATCGACTGAAAGCGGGAAATTCAAAAAACATTGGAAATACTGTTTTAGGAGCGGTTGAGCGCGACTGCTCCGTGAATGAATCAGACGTAGGTAGGTGGGAGGAAATGGATTACAGTGAAGAGAAAGAAGAAGAAAATGAGGGAATATTGAAGGGAGAGTTTTCAAAAAAGAGAGTCAGTCATGTAAAAGGGAATAAAAGAATAAGAAATGAAAATGATGAGATTTCGGAAGTGAGGAAGAAGGACATGAGCTAAATAAGAAGGAAATGCATGAGAATTTTATAGTCATAATAAGATTCAATGATAAAGATCAAGCAAACATGAAGATAATCAACCCGTTTGTCTTAACAAAACATCTGGCAAGTAAGATAGGGGAGATCTTATAGTCCTAAATGATGGAAATCTGTTGGTCAAATGTGCTAATTGAAGATCAATTTGAGAAAGCAATCAAGTAAAAGAGATTGGAAAACCTGAAAGTGATAACACACGAAGGGTGGGAGCACGAAATGGTGGACGATGCAAAGGAGTGATCACAGGGGTACCAATGAATGTAGGAATGGAAGAACTTAAGAAACATCTTAAAGGGGGGGAAATAGTGATTGCACAAAGATTAAAAACAACAAGAGAAGGAGTGAAAAAGGATAGTGAAACGGTGTTGATTGATTTTGAGGGGGAAAAATATGCCAAAAAAGGTATACCTTGGTTATATGAGTTACCCAGTGAGAATATATGTACCAAAACCATTGAGGTGTTTTAACTGTCAGAGGTTTGGACACATAGCCAATAACTGTAAAGAGAAGAAGAGGTGTGCTAGATGTGGGGGCGAGCATGACTTTGGAAAATGTGGAACAGGAGTACAACCAAAATGTTGTAATTGTGGAGGAAGCCATAATGTGGCATATGGAGGATGTGAGGTGATGAGACAGGAAAAGAAAATCCAGAAAATAAGAGTTAAAAGAAGGATCACTTATGCAGAAGCAGCAAGAGTACACGATAATATCACCATAGAACAGAATTGGGGGTGGAAGAACAACAACAAAGAACATGTCATAAGATTTATGTGGACAAAAAGGACTTGGTGACGTTTATTGCAGGAGTGATAAACAGTAAAGCTGAAGTTAAATAAAAAAATTATAAAATACAGCTGGTTGTCAAAGCAGCAGTAAATCATTTAGGACTAGTGGGACTGACGTGGGAAGAAGTGAGGGAGAACCTCACCAATCAGTCAAGCCAGGAAGCACCATGTATTGGTTAATATTAATGGTTATCATCTTACAATGGAATGCAAGAAGTTTACTGGCCAATGGCCAGGAATTCAAACATTTCATTAAAGACAGGAAAATAAATCCAGATGTAGTGTGTATCCAGGAAACTTGGTTAAAGCCAAATTTAGAGTTTGTGATTCATGGATATATAGGTATAAGAAATGATAGAGAAAATGGGGGACGGGGAGGAGGAGGAGGATGTGCTACATTTATTAAACAAGATGTTCCATATAGGGTACTGGAAAAGGGAGAGGATCTAGAATACATTATGGTAGTATTGTGGGAAAGATGGGAGGAAGTGGTTATAATAAACTACTATAATCCTTGCAAAAGGTTGGAAGTAGATAAGTTATTAAGGATACAAGGAAATTATAGACACAAAGTAATATGGTGTGCAGATTTTAATGCTCACAGTAAAATATGGGGGGGGTTCACATACAGATGTAAATGGGAGGGTAATAGAAGATTTAATGGATGATAAGGAATTAGTGTGTTTAAATGACGGAAGAGGAACAAGAATAAACATAACAACAGGAAATGAATCGGCATTAGATATTACACTAGTGTCTAATCCCTTGGCTGGAATAAGTAACTGGCATGTTTGTAATGATACTACGGGCAGCGATCACTACCCAGTATCATGCTCAGTGGGAGAGCGAGTGGAAATAAGACCAGGTGAAGGAATACCAAAATTGGGTTTAAGAAGAGCAGATTGGGTAAAATTCCAGCAATTAAGTGAGGAATCATTTTCAAGGATAGACATATCTGGAAGTATAGACGAAACAAACAAACAAATAACATCAGCCATTATTATGGCAGCAGGTGGATCTATTCCCTGGAGTAAACAAAGGAGGATTAAAAAACTGGTACTGGTTCCAGTTATAATAACTGAGGAAGGTACAGCAATCTCCAATAAGGATAAGGTTGAGATAATGGCAAAAGCATTTGTAAAAATTCACAGTTCAGATAACTTGTCAGAAGTAAGTAAAATGAGAAAGGAAAGAACTAAGAATCAGTATCCAGGTGTGTTAGACTGGAAGGAAAAAACTGATGATAAAATTGATGAACCTTTTAATATGGCAGAGTTGATGAGAGCAATAAATAAAGCTAAACCAACATCTCCAGGAAAAGATCAGATATGCTACATGTATGCAAAATTATGGAAAGTATGATAATAGAAAGGTTATCATATGTACTAGAAAAAAGTAGAAAGCTAGCAAACTATCAAAGTGGTTTTAGGAAAGGGAGGAGTACCATGGATTCGGTTATAAGACTAGAAAATGAAATAAGAAAGGCTCAGGCAAAAAAGGAATCAGTCATAACAGTGTTTTTTGATATAGAAAAAGCTTATGACATGATGTGGAAAGAAGGATTGTTGATAAAGTTGCACTTGATGGGTGTAGGTGTGGAAGAGTTTTTAATTGGATAAAGAATTTTTTGTTTGGAAGAAAAATTGAAGTACGAATAGGGTCAGTCGTATCAAATCAGTTCGATGTGGGCAATGGAATACCTCAAGGCAGTGTGATAAGTTCGCTACTTTTTATCATCATGATTGATGATGTCTTTACAAAGGTGCCAATGGATATAGGGAGGTCTCTGTTTGCGGATGATGGGGCTTTGTGGAAAAGGGGAAGGAATATAGAGCATGCAGTCAGGAAAGTACAAGGAGCAATTGATGAAGTGGTGGAGTGGGGATATGATTGGGGGTTTAAGTGCTCAATAGAAAAAACTCAAACAGTCTTTTTCACAAAGAAACAAATCAAGGAAGGGATGAAGTTAAGTATGTATGGGAAAGAATTAGAAAGGGTTGGAACATTCAATTTTTTGGGAATTTTTTTCGATTCACGGTTAACATGGGCAGATCATATAAAGAAAATAGAAGGAAAATGCAAAAAAGTAATTAATGTGATGAGATGTTTGACAAGTAGGGAATGGGGAGCTAGTTGCTCTGCATTAAAAACAATATATGTGGCACTGATTAGATCAGTATTGGATTATGGCAGTGTAGCTTATGGGTCAGCAGCCAAATATCATTTAAAGAAACTACATGTGATTCAGGCTCAGGCATTAAGAGTGTGTAGTGGCGCTTTTAAAACTTCACCAATACCTGCACTGCAGGTTGAAATGGGAGAAATGCCGTTAGCATTAAGAAGGAGGCAGCTGATGACAAATTATTGGGCTAATTTGCAGGGTCATAATGATTGCCACCCCACAAAAGTAGTGTTGCAGGAGACATGGGAGAATGCAAGATATAACGGAGATAATTTTAGTAGAATAGGCAATGAGGTAGCAAGAGAATTTGGAGTATTTTATATGAAGATGAGCCCTACTGTAGTATATCCGATGGTGGCTCCATGGTTACTAGTTTGGCCTGATATTGACTGGTATTTGTTAGAATTAAAAAGGAAAGATAAAGATCAAATAGATTTGGTAAATGCATTTAAGTACCGTAAAAATAAAGATAATAAAGAATTTGTACATGTGTATACGGATGGTTCTAAGAAACCTGAGACAGGAGTGTCAGGGTATGCGGTGGCAATACCTGCTAAAGGAATAGGAATTAATAGAAGAACATCAGATTTTTTAGGAGTATATACAGTGGAAATGGTGGCAGTATTAGTTGCATTAAGGTGGGTGGAAAAAACAAGACAAGAAAGGGTTCTGATATGCTCCGATTCATCCTCAGTCCTTGAGAGTTTAAGGTCTTTTCACTCAAAAAGCCGTCAAGATGTATTATATGAAGTCCTTCAGTCAGTAACAAGGATTACAAATCAAGGAGGACAGGTACAATTTATGTGGGTTCCAGCACATGTAGGGGTAAAAGGGAATGAGCAGGTGGATGAATTGGCAAAGAGGGCTTTAAAGAAGGGAAATATAGAAATGCAAATTAAAATAAGTAAAGCAGAGGTCAAAAGTATCATCTGGGAAAAAACTAACCAAATTTGGCAAGAAACGGTGGGACAGAGAGGAGAAAGGAAGGCATTTATATCAAATTCAAAAGAGTGTAAAAATAACTAGGTTAGGTGGGGGGTACAGGAGAGAGGAAACCTATTGTCTGATTCACACTCCGGAGCAGAAGGGGCGGTAATGCACCAAAAGCTGGTTGCCAACCGCCGTTAAAAACAAAGAAGAAGAAGAAGAAAAATCATTGAAGAAGACGACGACGTTCTTTGTCGTCTCGCTGCGGTGATGTGTTCGGAAGCCGAGAGATGTAAGTGAGAAATAACGCTTGGTTTTGACGGAAAATGTTGGTCTAAATTACCATTTCCATGCTTAATACACTTCTCTAACAATATTGCGCACACATAATCGAACGTGTTATGTTTAAAGTCTTATTTATCGTTTCACGTGGTCTTACATTTTGGAACACGTGCCTTCCAAAGGTTATGATTTAAGTAAATAAATGTGAGCTCTGCGCGTTTCAAAATCAAAATGCGACGCCGTTGTGCGTCGAGGTTTCAGAGCAGTGTGCAGTCCATAAATATCACATATATGCCACCAATTATCATTAATAACAGATTACAATATAAAATCAAAGTAAATGCGGTCATAATTTATCAATAGTTGGTCATGCGTAATATTCGTTACACATTACGCTGTATATCTGACATTAATTTAAACGTAAACTCGGGTGGCTTCCTCTGGGCCCTGTTGTTGCAAGAGAGACTCGCGTTAGCAAATTAGACAAAATGAAAGGGATGGCGGGATGCCCACACACTGTCCACGTGCAGCGAGATCATCCTCCAGTCATTTTCCAGTCATCCTCCACAGATTTTATCTCTCTCGCCCTCTCCCACCCTCCTTTTTTGTGTGTGAAAAATGTCAAGACAAAGACTTTATTTTCATTGCCTTCTGATTGAACATTGTTGAACAACATTGGACAGAATATGAAATAAAATTGGTTAATGACTTAATTTTAACTTTTGCTTTTTTAAATTATTGTCAGATTAATCCATTATTAAATCGTTAGTTGCAGCCCTACATATGTCATTAGTTGTTCTTATGGAGGTACTAAAAAGTATAGTATTGTTTACACAATGTATCGCAGAATAATTTCCACAGAGCTATAATTATTTAGATGTTTATTAGCTAAATAAATGTTATATAGTGGACATTTTTAAAGGGTTAGTTCACCCAAAATTGAAAATTAGCCCATGATTTACTTCACCCTCAAGTCATCCTAGGTATATGTCTTTCTTCTTTCAGATGAAAACAGTTATATTAATAAATGTCCTGGCTAATCCAAGCATTATAATGGCAGTGAAAAGGAAGTCCATAAAAGTTCATGTCCATCATAAAAGTCCTCTACTAGTCCTCTACTCTACTTTTTTTGAGCTTTAAAGCTTTGGTAGTAATCAAAACCAAATATTCGGAGGGAGGGGGCTGAGAGCTTCTCTCTCAAACTTGTTCAAACAGCAACATTACACAACTTCCCAGTAGATTTAGTTATAATGGAGTTTTAGTGCCTGAGATTTATAATGGATTCACTGCATTTATGGCCAGCAAAGCGTTATTTCCTTGTCACATCTTGTGTGTTTGTTTGTGAAACGTAGTTTGCAGATGAGACAAAGTTGTCGACAATTCTTCCTATTGTAAAATCGCCGATCCATCCTGCAGTTTGCACACAGCAGCAACTGAATGCTACCCCAGATATTTGTGCAGTGTGAAAAGAGCAGTGATCTGACTACTTTGAAAATTGAACTTGGCATAAATGTCTCCTAGAGATAGAGTATCCGCGGGATCTTAAAATGTCTTAAATGTCTTTAAATTCAAAATCAAAATTTTAAGGCCTTAAAAAGTCTTAAATTCGCTGAAGTGTTGAGTTCTAGGTCTTAAATAATTTTAAACGGGTCTTAATTTTCCTACGTCCATGTAACGCTACCTCTTGCTCATTGAAATGCTCCCGCGGTGTGTGTGTTGTTCGTTTTTTCGCTAGTGAGAGACCAACATGCATCTTATATTGCAGCCAATCAGCTTTCATGTTATTGGCGCGGGTCTCTCTCGGATTGTACCACAGACACATCAAACGGATTTTATTCTTCAGCTGACAGTTTACCAGTTCTTCCAGCTCCGTGATCGTGAAAGCAAAGGCGAATCTTTCTTACCTGCCATCTCGTATAATGACCAAATAAAAGTATGATATCCCCGATAGCACTAAAAAAAGAGTTTAAAAAGCGATGTAAACCCCGAATTCATTCGCTACTGACACACGGAACGATGTCAGACCATTTTTTTACGGTCTATGTGTCAGACTGGCCGCGGATTCTGCACGCGTTTGCCACCTGTCAGCGCTCGCGCGAGTGTACCGAATCTAGGCTCATTCATAGAAATCCATATCTATGGGCTCATAAACTGTAGGTCTTAATATATATTAATTATACATACATACCTTTTTTTTTGTTGCAAGAACTAATACTACAACTAAGAAACAAATGTTTACAAAGTTGCATAAGTCCAGATTAGTCTTAAAATGCGTGTGAAAAACTCACAGCACACGCAGTGATGATGCACAGCATTCTGAACAGAACCACTGAGCTGTCATGAGCTGCTCGCGTCAACCATGCTCTTTGTTAAATATTTCTTTTTGTTTCAAATTGTTTCGTTTAAAAGTAGACATTTCAAGCTTTCTAAACGCATATTTCTCATGTCTGTGAGGCAAGTAGCCTGCTGAGTTTCGGTTTATTAATGAGGCATGTTCAAGAGCAATCGTGATCGCTCTGGCGCCTTCATGTCACGATTATTGTCTGCTATAGCCTATTTGCTTATTTTTTAAATCCGGGCAATTGGCAGATGAAACATAGATTAAAATTAAGATACAATTTATACAAAACAAAATTCACTTTAAAGAAAGGCTTTCTACAAAACAACTTAATGAAGTGGTCAAAATCCTTTCTGAACCACTCGCATCTTTGCACTTTTCATAATCAGATGAAATTTAAACATTAATATGAAACAAAATACATTGTTTAATGGCTACAACAGGTATAGTAGGCTACAGTACAGATAAATATCTTGTCTGAGCAGGATTTGAGTAGGGTTGGGCGATGTCCCCTAAATTGGCAGTTGACGATGTTTACAGTAAAACATCGTGATGGTCGATGATATCGTCGTTTGGGGGGGGGGGTATACTATATCTATAATATACTATAATATCTACTAATATACTATACTATATCTCTTTACATAAATACTATTTTCTACTTAAAACTATAATTTCGTTATTTTTACTAACCCAAATAATGACTCGTCCGCTAGGTTGCACGTGAGGGGGAAAAATAGCTTCCTTCCACTTAAGAGTTGAGCGCTTTATATTTTAATATCTCTTTACATAAATACCATTTTCTACTTTTAAAAATTAATTTGGTTATTTTACTAACCCAGTGTTTTGTATGTGAATGCTGTTTCACGTGAATATTACCACAGGAGTGAAGCACACAGCTTTGTTTAGCCTACAAAGGAAATAATGGTCAGAGAGCTCTTTTACATTCTGTTTTGTGATCTGGATCTGGTCAATCGATTTTCCGTGAATTTTAACAATAGGCCTAGTCCATTTTATCCCAATGGACATGGACATCTCGTTTCTTTTCCCAAATCTTCACTCACGTCGCACTCATTTTCCCAGGGGATTATAAACGTTTCTTCCTTTCGTTTGCTTATAATTAAGTCTATTATAACTATTCACATCCTTTACTGTGGGAAAGTATAACGAAACACTGTGGGACTAATACTATTTTTACTTCAAATTTTATTTAACACAGTTTGTTCTTGTTATTAAACTTGGTAAGGCGCGTCAAGTTTGGTTTATTTGAATAGCACATTTCACACACACGCCGGTGATTTTAGTTTTGTTTTCTCTGGCAGTGAATAATCAAACATTGCCTAAATGTCTTGACCTTGTGGAAGATAAAATCCGCTCTTCAGACATTTTACAAACAGTGTTGCCTTGCAACCTCAGGAGAAAACATGAAGATGAAGATATTCGAGAAGGTGTCAATCCAGCTTGTGTCCCACATTCCTCTCAAAGCGCAGAGCAGTATAGCCAATGACGCATCTTTGCGGGGAAATAGTATGAATCAAATATTTTTCTAACTAATATTTAATTTTCTTATATTCTTGAGGTAACCATTATTTACTGAAAATCGTTTAAATGTTTTATAGGCTGTGTTTCACTGACGGAAGTGCTAAAATAAACACGCATGCTTATGGATGTTTCAGCCTCAAATGATTTCAAAATGTAGGCTATATATATCTGGCATAGACTACAGTATTTAAAATAGCATATATGCATTAGTTACATTCTTAATTTAATTTACAGAGCAATCCCTGCTAAGTTTTTAGTTTAACTAATACTATAGAAGCGGATTATTGTGTGTCGCACTCGCAACGGGGGCGTGGCATCACGATGGTGGCGCTCCATCGTGATGTCGGTCAGCCATCACGATGGACGATGATATCGTCCATCGGCACAACCCTAGATTTGAGTGAACGTCATTTTACCCGTGAGCGGTTCATGAGTGGAGCGCTGGCATAGAGCAGATTATTGAGCTGAGCATCACACTGGTCCCCTTCGCTTATTACAGGGTCGTTCTCGTCAGAACGCCCACGTATTAAAAAATGGTCGGGTTTAAATCGGGCTCATAATTACAGTTAATGTGTCGGGCTGGGCCCGGTCACAACGTGCTCGGGTAGGGTCGTCTTGTGTTTTATTTTTTTAAGCCCTATCTAAGCTCTACAACAATGGTGTTCAAAGGTAAAGTAACTTGTATCCCTTAATTAATAAACTTTATTTAATAGGGGTGTAACGGTACACGTATTCGCACGTATTTTGACGGTCTTTAATGTGACGTGACTGTATAGGCGCTGTATAGACTTATCAGTTAAACTTCAAGCGGCTGCGCGGCGTGCGATCATCTCTACCTAAAGAATAAACATAAATTAATACATCTGAAGGTATGTTGAGGATACATTACAACTAACTGAAATGTATCGTTGTGTAATCGCTCAATCTGTGTTTCAACCGCGGAAAGACAATAAAACAGCTTGTAAACATGTCAGCGTAGCATCACATTTACCT
Organism: Gobio occitaniae; assembly: GCA_033150135.1. Classification (NCBI taxonomy): domain Eukaryota; kingdom Metazoa; phylum Chordata; class Actinopteri; order Cypriniformes; family Gobionidae; genus Gobio; species Gobio occitaniae. The sequence goes on from JARQWZ010004249.1 coordinate 42,684, forward strand.
CAGAAGTCATTCAGTGTTCACAGCTGTTAGTTCACTAGAGAAATGAACTCTTTCGCTAAATATATGCACTATATTAGCCGTTATATTCATTACTACTTAGCCTGTTTGTGATGTTTTGTTTATTTATTGTAGGCCTATGTTTAAATAAATCTGTCATGAAAATGACAGCCGCTGTGTATGATATTTCAACAACGAATTGGAAAAACACACACACACACACACACACACACACACACACACACACACACACACACACACACACACACACACACACACACACGTGTGTGTACCTTATTATAGTAATGTGTAAGGGCTCCCTATGCATTATCTTTAAGAAACTGTTAGTTATAATTGAATTAATTTAAGGACCGACACAATTTTTTCAGCAACTGTTGAATAAAAATAAAGCTGTACTGAAATCGTACCGAACTGTGACTTCAAAACTGATGTACTTACCCAACCAGTCCCTCCAGAAAAATGCGGCTTTTTTTGTGATTGTTGCGGGCAAAAATCCTTGATTATGCGGCATGTTTTCTAAAAAAATGCGATGAAAAATGCGGGATATTTATGCAATTTTATGCGATGAAATTGCGGGAACTTGCAAAAACTGCGGTTTGATGAAAAAGAGAAAAAAAGCACTACATCACAGAAAGTGCTGGGAATATTTAAGTTCTCATCTTGTTTTATTGAAGACCTTAATAATGGCTCAAATTTACAAAACATTGAGTCAAACAAGTTCTGTAGCTTTACAAAAGGAATATGCTACAACTTGAAAAATGAATAAATAACTTCCTGTTTTACAGAGATAGCTTTACAAAACAGACATTTGAGTGCTTCCAATGCACAAAGTGCAATCTCTTAAAGGGTTAGTTCATCCAAAATTTAAATTCTGTCATTAATGACGTCCCCTCATGTTGTTGGACACAAATGAAGATATTTTAGTGTAAATCCAATGGCTCCGAAAGGCCTCCATTGGCACAATGTTCACTCTCAAGACCCTTAAAAGGTACTAAAGATGTCGTTACAAAATCCATCTCACTACAGTGGTTCTACAATAACTTTATGAAGCAACGATAATAGTTATTGTGTGCAAAAAAAAAACTAAATAACGACTTATATAGTGATTACCGATTTCAAAACACAGCATCATGATGCTATGAATCAGCGAGTCGATTCTTGATTCGGATCGCGGGTCAAACTCCTGAAATACGTGACTTTGGCAATTCAAACCGCTGAATCCACTCATTGATTCATAACGCTTCAAACCGCTGAATCGACTCACTGATTTAAACGCTTCAAACCGCTGAATCCACTCATGAGCTGTGTCTCATTTCGGAAGGCTGCATCCTCCGGAGGGCGCATTTGAAGGCTGCATGCGTCTGAAGGCCGTCTCATTTCAAAAAAGTAAGTAGGACACTCCGAATGCGACCTTCAAATGCGCCCTTCTTTTCAGGAATTCAGAGTGTGCATGAGATGTATCCTTCGTTGCTGCAGATAACCCACAATTCTTTGCGTTGCCATTAACTACCATCATGTTTTTTAAATATTATTTGAAAAAATGGCGCCGTCGGCAGATATACATGCAAGTGAAATGTGGTGTTTAAACTTAAGTAGTTTAAAGCTTGTTTTTATTTTTAAGCTGTATATAACTCAAATAGATAGTTGTGGTAAACAGGATTACAAGTGTTGTGAAATTTTTTTTTTTTTTTTTTTTTTTTTTTTTTTTTTTTTTTTTTTTACATTTAGAACAGTACTTTGCTGTCAAGGCAAAACATTTCATAGTCATTTTCAAGTTATAAATAATTTTCATTCATATAACTGGTGTGAGAGCGCAACTCCACTGTGAACGTGTTGGCATAGCAACGTGATACTTCCTGCCTGTGTGTCCTACGGAGGACGTCTCGTTTAATTCTGATTAAGGACACTCCGTATACCGCATCCTTCACAGGATGTGTCCTCCAGAGGATGCAGCCTTCAAAATTAAATGAAATGAGACACAGCTATTGATTCATAACGCTTCAAACCGCTGAATCGACTCACTGATTTAAACGCTTCAAACCGCTGAATCGACTCATTGATTTAAACGCTTCAAACCGCTGAATCGACTCATTGATTCATAACGCTTCGAAGCTTCATGATGATGCTGTGTTTTGAAATCGGTCAGCACACCGGGAAACTGCTTTGCGCGTCTTTTGCTGTTATTTTTGTTGGCAAATGGGAGTTTGCGCTTCATCATGGTTTCACCGATATCCATGTTTCTCCACGGGGTTTGCAGCTTTTCGATGACTTTCACGTCAGGTAATTACGTCACTTCAAAGCGTTCCCATGGCAATAGGGGGGAAATGGAGGCTCTTGTGTGAAGTAAACAAACATTTTTCAACTTTCTGCTAATATATATATGACTTTTTTTGCAATGAAAATGCGGGGATTATGAAATCATGCTAGCCCCGCATATTTTGCACACGGAAATAGGCAATTTATGCGGCGAAAGTGCGGCATATTTGAAAAAATGCGGCCCCGCATGAATATGCGGACTTTGGCTGATTATGCGTTAAATCACGCGATCGCATAATCGCGTTTTTCTGGAGGGACTGCCCAACCGTCAGTTTTGTGTACTGTTACACCCCTATTATTTAACATAACATCCATTAATGCACAAATGACATCAAAGTTTATGTAGCTTAAACGCAAAAAATAGGCAAACTCAGTCACGTTATCCGTGAATTAAATAAAACTTCCGTGAATGAGTGCATGTTGGAAATAAAAGCGTGGAATTTAATATTCTCTCTATCTATGCTCATCATTTGAACAAGGTCTACTCCTTTAAAGTCCCTGTAAAGTCAAAACTAAACATGTGTTCTGAGTTTCTCACACCACCGATAAATGTGTTAACCACCCAGCCAAATTTGAATCATAAAAATCCGCAAAGTACATAAATTAGCTTATCAAAAACTTGAAAAAAATTAGCAGCATTCTCTGCTCTCAAACGCTGGGGGTGTGTCTGCTGTCGGTGCCGAAACCACGCCTACTCGCGGGAAAGCTGCCGTAGCATACAAGACAACACTCAAGTACTGATCACGACGCACCAGATGTCGGCGGGACGGGAGGATGAAGGCCGGGGCGGGGTAGTCGGTTCGGCCCCATTCTGCAGCGGATTATCAGTGAATCCCAGCTGTCTCCGGTGAAAGTTTGTAAAACAATCCAGTGTATAGTCACTGCAGAGGCAGGTGTCGGTGGTGATCCTCAGCTCTCCATCAAGATGGCTATTCACAAAATGAATCCACCTCTTCTTGATCATCGTTTTTGTTTTGTAAGCTGTTTTGTAAGTTGTAGACTATAGTAACTAACAGTACTGACAGTAACTTGCGATCGTGCTCTAGTTATGATCGTGTTAGGGGAGGAGCCAGGCTCGGTGGCTCCAGTGCGTCATCGACCCACCGTTTTAGCCCCGCCCAGAAAATCCTGAACACAGCAACGGTGAAAAACTGTTTAACGGTCTAACTTCTGAATTCAGTAATACATAGTTCAGTCTTTGTAATGTGTTTCAGCAATACATTTCTAACATTTATAATGTGTTTAGAAACAAATCTCAGAATTGCCTTTACAGGGACTTTAAAATTACTTAAATTATATTAATGTCTACTATATAACATTTATTTAGCTAACATCAGCTCCAAAATTACAGCTCTATGGAAATTAATCAACTACGCCAGAGTAATTGTCAGCGCACTGTCAGCAGAGAGCCTATATTTCATAATCTAGAGACCGACAAAAACATTAATTCTGATAACATGCCAGATGAGATGGACTCTTTAATTTTGATTGTCAGAAAAATAAAAAAAACCATGAACACAATGTTTGCGTGTTCCGTTCTCTTAACACTTTAGCCTATCAAACAATCAAATATATATATATATATATATATTTTTTTTCACAGCATGAACTAGTAGAAGACTGCTCCGGTTGTGGCAGAGAACTCCGAGATCTAGCTTTTTGCACCGACAATGTTCAATGATCTCTCTTCAGTTCAGGAGACCTTTCCCAGATCTCCACTCAACATTTGTCTTCAGTACCAGTAATATCTCTTTTTGGTTCTTTTTCTCTTATAAGAAGCGAGACTAGAGTCACATCCTGATATTGTTTGTTGTCCTGGTGTGCTATAGTACTCGCAGAGTAACTCTCTGCTTATTCATTGGCTGCTGCTTTCCATTGCCCAGCCAATCACCAGCTCAGAAACATGGTTAATATTGTGGCATTTTTCTGTTTTGTACAAAGTTTCTCAGACTTAAGATTTGAAATAGAATTGAACTTCTGTTCAATGTGTGACGCAAGCTTTTAGCGACACCCTTGTTACAACCTTAATTACACTGGAAAAAATACTGGCTTTGACATTATTTTCACTCAAATTTCACAAATGTCACCTGGTTAGGGCACTTGAGTTACTCCATATTTTCCTGAGCCTTTTTTCTCTTTTGTACCGACTTTTTTTTCTTCTCTTGGATAAGTTATTTATTCTTCATTTAGGATTACCTCACTTTTAAAGTATGCCAAGTACTTTCCCCATTCTGGCTTTCACTACTCCAACGCACATGGATCCACGTTTGTCTGGTGCCCCTATTGTGGGGCACATGACAGACTTGGAGGATGCGCAACCCTAATAACGAAGGCGGTTGACTTACCGTACACATCAAGCATGCATTCCAGATCATCCAATTCCTTACAGGAGGAGTGGGTATGTTGACATTTTTTGGTATAAATTTAAACTTTTAGAAAAATGATGTCTAAAGAGCGAGACTAGAGTCACATCATGATATTGTTTGTTGTCCTGGTGTGCTATAGTACTCGCAGAGTAACTCTCTGCTTATTCATTGGCTGCTGCTTTCCATTGCCCAGCCAATCACCAGCTCAGAAACATGGTTAGTATTGTGGCATTTTTGTGTTTTTGTACAAAGTTTCTCAGACTTAAGATTTGAAATAGAATTGAACTTCTGTTCAATGTGTGACGCAAGTTTTTAGCGACACCCTTGTTACAACCTTAATTACACTGGGAAAAATACTGGCTTTGAAATTATTTTCACTCAAATTTCACAAATTTCACCTGGTTAGGGCACTTGAGTTACTCCATATTTTCCTGAGCCTTTGTTCTCTTTGGTACCGACTTTTTTTTCTTCTCTTGGATAAGTTATTTATTCTTCATTTAGGATTACCTCACTTTTAAAGTATGCCAAGTACTTTCCCCATTCTGGCTTTCACTACTCAAACGCTGTGAAAGCCAGTTTGTCTGGTGCCCCTATTGTGGGGCACATGACAGACTTGGAGGATGCGCAACCCTAATAACGATGGCCGTTGATTGACCGTACACATCAAGCATGCATTCCAGATCATCCAATTCCTTACAGGAGGAGTGGGTATGTTGACATTTTTACAGATATAAATTAAACTTTTAGAAAAATTATGTCTAAAGAGCGAGACTAGAGTCACATCATGATATTGTTTGTTGTCCTGGTGTGCTATAGTACTCGCAGAGTAACTCTCTGCTTATTCATTGGCTGCTGCTTTCCATTGCTCAGCCAATCACCAGCTCAGAAACATGGTTAATATTGTGGCATTTTTGTGTTTTTGTACAAAGTTTCTCAGACTTAAAGGTTTAGTTCACCCAAAAATTAAAATTCTATCATTAATTACTCACCCTCATGTCGTTCGACACCCGTAAGACCTCTGTTCATATTTGGAACACAAATGAAGATATTTTAGTTGAAAGCTGATGGCTAAGAAAGGCTTCAGATAGGCCTCCATTGGCATTCAGTACATTTATACTCCCAAGACCCATAAAAGGCACTTAAAACGTCGTTACAAAGTCCATCTCACCACAGTGGCTCTACAATAATTTTACGATGCGACGACAATAGTTTTTGTGCGCAAAAAAAAATCAAAATAACACCTTTATCCAACTTGTTATTGTCTTCCGTGTATGCCTCCACGACGCATGCGCGAGAATATGACGTAGCGCCAGCGTTCGGGAATCCATGAAATGCACACTTAAGCCCCATTTTGAGAACTACGCCGAGACCTAAAGCACGATCAATGTAGAATCCAACAGCTTAGACACGCGCGTCTTCCTCTGCTTGTAAACAAATCGCTTCTGGGTCATGTGTCCGAACGCCGGATCTGCGTCATATTCTCGCGCATGCGTCGTGGAGGCACACACGGAAGACAATAACAAGTTGGATAAAGGTGTTATTTTGATTTTTTTTTTTGCGCACAAAAACTATTGTTGTCGCATCGTAAAATGATTGTAGAGTCACTGTGGTGAGATGGACTTTGTAACAACGTTTTAAGTGCCTTTTATGCATCTTGGGAGTGTAAATTTACTGAATGCCAATGGAGGCCTATCTGAAGCCTTTCTCAGCCATCAGCTTTCAACAAAAATATCTTCATTTGTGTTCCGAATATGAACGGAGGTCTTACGGGTGTCGAACGACATGAGGGTGAGTAATTAATGACAGAATTTTCATTTTTGGGTGAACTAACCCTTTAAGATTTGAAATAGAATTGAACTTCTATTCAATGTGTGACGCAAGTTTTTAGCGACACCCTTGTTACAACCTTAATTTCACTGGGAAAAATACTGGCTTTGAAATTATTTTCACTCAAATTTCACCTGGTTAGGGCACTTGAGTTACTCCATATTTTCCTGAGCCTTTGTTCTCTTTTGTACCGACTTTTTTTTCTTCTCTTGGATAAGTTATTTATTCTTCATTTAGGATTACCTCACTTTTAAAGTATGCCAAGTACTTTCCCCATTCTGGCTTTCACTACTCCAACGCACATGGATCCGCGTTTGTCTGGTGCCCCTATTGTGGGGCACATGACAGACTTGGAGGATGCGCAACCCTAATAACGAAGGCGGTTGACTTACCGTACACATCAAGCATGCATTCCAGATCATCCAATTCCTTACAAGAGGAGTGGGTATGTTGACATTTTTACAGATATAAATTAAACTTTTAGAAAAATGATGTCTAAAGAGCGAGACTAGAGTCACATCATGATATTGTTTGTTGTCCTGGTGTGCTATAGTACTCGCAGAGTAACTCTCTGCTTATTCATTGGCTGCTGCTTTCCATTGCTCAGCCAATCACCAGCTCAGAAACATGGTTAATATTGTGGCATTTTTGTGTTTTTGTACAAAGTTTCTCAGACTTAAGATTTGAAATAGAATTGAACTTCTATTCAATGTGTGACGCAAGTTTTTAGCGACACCCTTGTTACAACCTTAATTACACTGGGAAAAATACTGGCTTTGAAATTATTTTCACTCAAATTTCACAAATTTCACCTGGTTAGGGCACTTGAGTTACTCCATATTTTCCTGAGCCTTTGTTCTCTTTGGTACCAACTTTTTTTTCTTCTCTTGGATAAGTTATTTATTCTTCATTTAGGATTACCTCACTTTTAAAGTATGCCAAGTACTTTCCCCATTCTGGCTTTCACTACTCAAACGCCGTGAAAGCCAGTTTGTCTGGTGCCCCTATTGTGGGGCACATGACAGACTTGGATGATGCGCAACCCTAATAACGATGGCCGTTGATTGACCGTACACATCAAGCATGCATTCCAGATCATCCAATTCCTTACAGGAGGAGTGGGTATGTTGACATTTTTACAGATATAAATTAAACTTTTAGAAAAATTATGTCTAAAGAGCGAGACTAGAGTCACATCATGATATTGTTCGTTGTCCTGGTGTGCTATAGTACTCGCAGAGTAACTCTCTGCTTATTCATTGGCTGCTGCTTTCCATTCCCCAGCCAATCACCAGCTCGGATACAAATACCCCAATTGTTTTGAACCTTGTTACTGTTGCAGTTGTGTTCACTGGTTTATCAAGTGTAATGTGGTGTTTCCTCTCTTAACCTGCAGATGCTGGTGAATGCGATAATTAATGGCATTCCACGTATTGGTCAGGAGGCAGGCTGTAGAATTCTTCCCTTTGCAGAGTCCCCTAGGTATAAACTACTATTATGTTGAAATTTAATACCTTTTAAAGAATACAGCAATACAGGGATTACTTAGTAGAGCCTAGTGTTGTCACTATACTGGAATTTCTAACTTCGATACGATATCTAAAAAAGTATCGATTTTTCGATACCAAGGGAAAAAATGCTTATATACTGTCAAATAGTTATTTTTAAAGAGCACCTATTATGGCATTTAAAATGTTCCAAATATTGTTTTAGAAGTCCCCAACAACAGTTTTGCATGCATGCAATGACAAAAAAGACTTTAGTTTTCTTATATGCATTTATTTTTACCTGTTTTGACAGCGATTCTCAAATGATTCCTTTTAGTGATTCACTTTTCAAAACCCCGCCTTTACGTGATGCTAATCTGCGGTGATTGGTCCGATGACCCAGTCAGTTGTGATTGGAATAGTCTGTGCAGATATTTTCGGAAACGGAACGCCCATCAAAGTCTTATAGTGACAGTAATTTGTTAATATGTGTCAGGAGTTATGAATATGAAAACCGTGTCGGTACCGTTTGATTGTAATATGAGCCTCAGCTGATCTCATTCATAAAAAAACTCCTCTATTCTCCTCACGAAGACTCGCGACAAAATCAACATCCCTCAGGGCTTTTAGTTCAAAAGTGTGCAGATGAGGAGACATATTGATAGATTCTCATATGTCTGTGTCAAATTTCTAAACAGAGGAGTATTTTTTATTCAATACTTCCTCACCTAATCATGAGCGATTGAGTCTCTTGTGGTGTTTTCAATTCATACTGGCAGCCGGAGGGCGCTCTGTGCACATGTAGTCCATATATGGTACAGACAGACGAAGAAGATACCATGTGCCATAATAGAAGTCCATAATAAAAGCTTCCTGAAATCGCGAAACATGCAAATAGAGACATTTGAAGACTAATAAACACACAATCGCGACGATGTATGGTTTGTCTTCAAGCCACTTAGTCTTCAAATGCTCATCCTTGGGCAGATGAAAAAAAGTTTGCTTTTGAGTCGCACTTCAGAACACCGCGTCTCGTCGCCATGATGTTTTCTAGTTTTCACTGGCGTCTTGGAGCGCAATAAGTGGGCGTATCGTATATAAATAACTTGACAAGTTGACGTCATCTAGTCAGAGAAAAAGCTTCGGTCTTCTGACGATTCTTAAAAATGACTGAGTCGACTCTTACTTTTGAAAGAAAATAACTATATATACGGTGCAGTGTCATATTTCAAACTTTGCAGGATGTTTTTGTTCACTTAGATCTATGTTACACACTACATGAAAGGTAAATTTCAAAATTCCATGATAGGTGCTCTTTAATATAATTTCGTTTTTTTGTCCGTCTATTGAAAGTCTAAGCAATTAAACATTTCTTCAGAAGAGATCACTTGGATAATCTTTATTGTAAAAAATTTAATACAGATGAATCCATTAGTTACACATGTTAATCAGTCAAGAGCTGCAAGTGATCGTTTTGTCTTTTTGTAGTGTGAATAACAAATAACTGCTGTCCCTTTAAGTCCCGACGCACACATGGATCCCAAACACTGTTCCTGCTACACATTCTTCCTGATCTGTTTACGACTGTTTATGTTAATACTCACCAAGATGGGCATTGAGACATTTTTTGAGTGTATTTGACCACTAATAAGCTGGAAAAAGGGGCTAATTTTTGCACTTAGATGTCAGAGGCGGCTTTATTACGGTATGTGTGTGCGCACTTCAGATGCGAGCGCGAAATCTGCGGGAATGAGTAGATGTGCAATCCCGCGCGAAATTCCGACCGTTCACACCAACACGAAGACGCTGTCCGTGTTCAGAGGGTTAACCGGACTGAATGAGAGGAGGCGGGTGCGTGTCAACTCGCTGTCAGTCGGAGAGGAGAGTGCAGCTGGTATCGATACTGTTGAAAAGGAGTATCGTTTTAGATATTTCAGTATCGATACATATCGAAATATCTATTTTTGACAACACTAGTAGAGCCCGACCGATACATATATTTGGTGATTTTAAAAATCCGATATATCGGCCAATTATATATTTTATATAAAATAAAAAAAACAGAAACGCGTAAAAAAAACTTAAACAGATTTCCCTTACATTAGTTATTTGTAGTTATTAGGGCTGCAGTTATCGATTCTTTTTGTAATCGATTAATGTAGCACTTATTAGATCGATTAATCGGATAAAACAACATTTTTGCGTGTTTTAAACAACCAAAACAAATAATGCATAACGAAAATGAAGAGGAAAAGCAATTTAACTTATTAATATGCACAACAGGTTTCATGCTGTAATCTAGCCCTGACATCAAAGTAAATATCTTTTTATGTAGATTTCTACACCAGCAGCATTTTTTTTACAGCATCATCATAATTAAAGGGTGTATATAACTTAATATAATGTAACAAAACATTAGACATTGAGCACCCCACATATTGCCAAAATGGTATGATCCTCGTTTCATAACACCCGCAAAGATTTGACTGTGAGATCGGTGGTCGAATCAGGCTCCGGATATCGATGCATCGAATCTTCGACTATTCGGGGTCACCCCTAATATTTTTCTTTTATTTTTTGGTGTTTTGAGAATTTTATAATTAATATTTATGACCCATTTTTTCCCATTGAATATAAAACATTTACTTTATATATTTTTTTTTATTAAAGCAGTTTCATTTTAGAGTCAATTATAGGCCTCATGAAAGCAATTTTTTAAATAAGATCGGTGCCATCCGGTGGACACATTGAGCATTTTTATCACGCAATAGCACATTTTTACCACTATAGTTTTATAATTTTTTTTAAAAAATCGTAGCTTCATCGGAATGGTCCGAAACTTGGTGACTTTATTGGTACTTGGTATATGAACACCTAAAAAAATTGGGGACAGGATTTGAAAAGTCTTAAGTTGTCGCAAAAAAAAGTCACACAGCCGCTGCCGAACATGAGATGCGCGGGACAGCACGTGAGATCCGCGTCATTTCCTCACAACTCTTTTAAGTTAACTTAAGACATTATTTAACTAATTTAAGACTCCTAATATGAGAATACTCAATTCTCTGTGTTGTTGTTATTGTTTGTTTATGAGCAAAAGAGAACTCGATGTGAGCAGGAGACTGATGCGAGTCTGTCTGTTCGTCGAGTGTGTGTGTGTGTGTGTCAGAGTGTCCCTCGATTAGCTGACATGAGACGCAGCCACACAGACAGGACATTGACATACAGCGCATTCTTGTCGCACTTAGAAATTTACATGTATAAGAGCATGATCATATAATCATATAATGTAACGCTTGGCAAAAATGGATATAAAAACGGACACTGGAAATTATCGCGGCCAGAAAAATTATCAAGCTAATTTTTTTTTTATTGTGATTAATTGATTTATTGACTATCGCGACAGGCCTAATGCTTATTTGAGTTAAAATAACTGATGGGGATGTTCTTTTAATTGTTATTCAAGCAATGTATCACGTATGTTTCGTGACCGTTGCCAACTTACCATGCACTTCACGGATGATCTCAGTTGTGAATGTTTGCGGCACGCAGCATGACTGGCTGGATCAGCTGGTGTTGCCAAACGGCACATTGTAGAGTTCCCTCTGGTGGACAAACTATTAAACGCCAACACAATGTGGTTGAGCGGTGTTTTGTCCGTTTTTATTATTATTTTTAAATATTTATTTATCGTCCATGGAATGCCTAATATCGGCACGCTGATATATCAGTCGGGCTCTATTACTTAGTGTTTAATTCTGTCACCAGTACCAGGTGGTTTGATGCTAAATTAAAGAACAATGCAGAATAAACCATAATAAAATGTGTGATCATAGGTCGAGAGAGAATTTAAATATGTTTTAGATTTAAATATGGTTTTATTCCAGTCTAATTTATATGCACCGAATGTTCGGCAACCGAAATTGTTGAATAAGTAATAAGGCCGAATAAATTTTGCCGAACAATGACGTTTTTAATGCATCTGCAAAAACGTACAGCACTCAGTTTAATTTTTCACTTAAAATCAAGACACCCCGAACATCATGCAGAGTACGAGAAAGACACGGCGGCGGCAGCGGCAACAGCAGCAGTTAAAAGGAAAATAGCTCCTCCCAGTCCTAGGACACCCACTCCATCTGTGGCTGACTTCCTAGAAAAGGCAAAAAAGTTTACCAATGACAGTGCCAAAGCTAAAGGTATTACTAAAAGGATAATGGAATTCATCGCATTGGATGATCAACCATTCTCTGTTGTAGAGGATGTTGGATTTCGCAGGCTTATAGACCATATTGAGCCCCGTTACACCATGCCAAGTAGACGGTGTTTCTCAGACGTGTGCTTACCTGAGATGTATAACGTCGTTTCATCTCACGTCCATGAGCTCTTGGCTACAGATATTGCAGCCCTCAGCTTCACGACTGATATTTGGAGCTCGGATGTGAGCCCCACCAGTATGCGGAGTTTAACTGCGCAGTGGATCGACACAAAGATTGTGCTTCACTCACAAGAGTTTAGAGGGTCCCATACAGCTATAGCCATATCCGAGGCGTTCGCCAACATGTTTGACACTTGGCGTATCGACCGATCTAAAGTGCCTGCGGTAGTCAGTGACAACGCAAGAAATATGGCTAAAGCCATGGAAGATAGCGATCTGAAAGGCATACGGTGTATGGCACACACAATTCAACTGGCGGTCAACGAGGGATTGTTGAGTCAGCGCAGTATAGCAGATGTGGTAGCGATAGGCAGGAAAATTGTTGGCCATTTTAAGCATTCACCGCTTGCCTATGCGCGCCTACAATCTATCCAAGAACAGTTCGGAACGCCACAGAAACACTTCCAACAAGATGTGAGCACAAGGTGGAACAGTACATATTATATGCTGGAAAGCCTTTTTTTGGCTTGGCTACATACATAGCAGATCATGACCTGCCCGCGACATTCACCGCATACCAGTGGGTGTTAATCGAGAACGTTCTCTCTCTTCTCGCCCCCTTTGAGCAGATAACAAAAGAGATAAGCTCATCTGATGCATCTGTGGCAGACGTCATACCCTTACTTGCAGCACTAAAGCGTCTTTTAAACAAAGAGGCTGAAACAGACCACAGCGTGAAAACAACTAAAAGTGCGCTCTTAGAAGCTGTCAGCACACGATTTAGTCAGGCGGACTCAGAACCCCTGTACTGCATCGCGACTGTGCTTGATCCACGATATAAAGATCATTACTTGGATGTGGGGAAAAAGCACACACGAGAAATGATCCAGGCCGAGTTGGATTTGGGAAAGCCGCTAAGTTATGGAGACGGTCAGGTGATGCACAGCGCAGGAGATGAAAACAGCGCAGAAAGTAAACGCGCTCATACTACAGATGAGCCGCGCACAGTCTCGCTGTCTGACATGTTCGATGAGATCCTCCAAGAGAATAACCCATTTGCAAGACAGAGGACAAGCTCAACCGCTCAACAGTTAGATGGTTATCTCTCAGAAGTCGCCATCCCCAGGAGCAATAACCCTCTCGAATTTTGGAGGACCAATCAAGGCCGCTTTCCCGACCTGGCGCAGATGGCACGCAGGTAGGCTACTTGTATGGGAAATTAATTTAAGATTTTATTTATATTTTGGATTATGGTAACACTTTATAAGTAGTTTCTATTTTTAACATTAACTAACAATGAAAACCCCTTATTAAAAGCATTTATTAATCTTAATGTTAATATTTACTAATACAGTCTTAAAATTAAGTATCACATTTTAAAATTTTTGAATTAAAAATTATCAAAAGTGGTAGGCCTATTTGTTAAAATTGTTAATGCACTTATACTAACATGAACTAAATATTTTTTTATTATCTTACATTAACGAAGATTAATAAATACCATAACAAATGTAATGCTAATTGTTAGTTAATGCAATAATGTTAACAAAAGGAAACATTGTAAAGTGTTACTACCTATATTTTATATTATGTATTTTGTGAAAAAATTTAACTATTTTCAGTGTAGTTAAATAGTAGGGCTACACTGGGTTTCAACCATTTCATTATCTTGAAGACATTGTTCGTTTTGAAATGAGCAACTGTCAGAAAACTGCAATACAAATTTCAACTATTCTGCAGGTACTTGTCTGCTCCATGCACAAGCACCGACAGCGAGAGACTGTTTAGTGCTGCATCTCATGTCATCGATGAGAAGAGGAACCGACTTTCATGTGAGAAAGCAGAGAAGCTACTTTTCATAAAGAAGAACCTGCCACTTTTCCTGAAGAAGTAGGCTAAGTAGGCTTATGTCTAGGACAGTTATTTATTTGTTGTGGGTTCATCCACATTTTTTGCACTATTCAATGCACATTTGTTGTTGTAGACATACAGAGTTACATTCTTTCAGCAGTCAGTTTAGGCCTAACATAGGCTATTCAAGAAGGGGGGCTTCAAAGATGGCCAAATAAAATAAATAAATTAGTAAAATAAAAAATATATTTTTAAGTTATATTGTGCTTTGTTTGTATAATATCTGCTGGAATGTTAAAAAAATGTTCAGTGTTAAATAAATATTTTGAAATTGTATTTTTGTTATTTGATTTATTTCTCTGAAAAGCAACACAAAATAGTAAAAAGCTCGTTTTTACTATTTAATTATTGTTATGGTGAAAATATTGGCAAAATAAATGGAAAAAATGCAAAACACCGCGTTCGGTATTCGGCCTTTGGCCAAGCATTTCATTATTATTCGGCTTCGGCCAAGAATTTCATTTCGGTGCATCCCTACTAATTTATACAGTCTCCTGAAGCAATTTTATTACATATTTAAGAGGATGTGTTTTTCAGTTGCTGTGTACTGGTGCTAGAGAAGCTGATTTCAGGAACGAGTGTGCAGAGTTTCTGGCCCATGAGCTCATCTTCGCCAAGGTGAGTTTTGTTTTTACAGAAAAAAATCCTTATAAAGACATTCCTGTGTTGTCTAGACAAGGGGTTCCCAAACTTTTCAATTCCAGGACCCACCTATACAAGTATATCTCAAGATTAAAAAACAATTGACATTACCATAAGCTTAATGTTAAAGGAGTAGTTCACTTTAAAATTAAAATTACCCCATGATTTACCCACCCTCAAGCGTGTATATGACTTTCTTCTTTCTGATGAATACAGTCAGAGTTATATCAATAAATATCCTGATGCTTCCAAGCTTTATAATGGCAGTGACTGGGTCCATTTGAGTTTGAAGCACAAAAAAGCACATCCATCCATAATATAAATACTCAATGCGGCTTCTGGAGGTAAATGGTTAATAAAGGCCTTCTGAAGCCATATTAACTTTTTGAAGTAAAATTACTTTTTCGTAAGCTGAATATGGAAGGCGGTCTGGTGGAAGCTAAATATTTTACTTTATATAGTTTTAAATATGGATATTTTTCTTACAAGCCCCATCGTTTCGCTTCAGAAGGTATTTGTGAAGGATGAATGTGCTTTTTTGAGCTTCAAACTCGATGGACCCCGTCATTATAAAACTTGAAAGCATCAGGATATTTATTAATATAACTCTGATTGTATTCATCAGAAAGAAGAAAGTCATATACACCTAGGATGACTTGAGGGTGAGTAAATCCATGGGGTAATTTTCATTTGAAAGTGAACTACTCCTTTAATCATAAGTTTTGTCTGAAATTTTTCGGTTACAAATATTTTCTATCAAATACTCAATTTCTATGCTAATATTTGTTTAAATTTTTTCTTTATAGACGTTAAAGAGTAGATGAAATGTCCATTACTTGAAACATAGTCTGGATATGAACTGGAATCTGCGCTGCAAGTGTTAAACTCTTCGTGGTGTTCAGTGCAGAAAACGCCCTTGTGTGTACATGTGAAATGCTTTTTACAGACTTTTTTTGTGTTGGTAGGTGGCCAAATGCACATAAAGGAACGAAAACAATGCCTTCTTTTTATGTCTCTGCCGCTTGATAATGAACCGAGTTGTTCTGAGACCCTCACCATTATTACAAGTCGCGCACATGCTCTTTAAAACACACAGCACTTTTATAAAAAATTGCACTAATCACTATCGCTATTTCTTTTTAATGTTGATATGTCGTGCAGCCCTAGACTAAAAGGTTTGTCATTCACTAAAATGCAAATTTAGCTGCAGCTAGGTGACTTTGCGGGACCCACTCTTTGACCCACGGTTTGAAAACCCCTGCCCTAGACTAGTTACAATGTAGCGTTAAGAAAATGAATTGCTTGTCTTCAACTGATTCTAATTTGTATGTTTGGTATCATACTACATTTTGATGCAAAGCGAGACTAGAGTCACATCCTGATATTGTTCGTTGTCCTGGTGTGCTATAGTATTCGCAGAGTAATTCTCTGCTTATTCATTGGCTGCTGGTTTCCATTCCCCAGCCAATCACCAGCTCAGATACAAATACCCTAATTGTTTTGATCCTTGTTACTGTTGCAGTTGTGTTCACTGGTTTATCAAGTGTAATGTGGTGTTGCCTCTCTCAACCTGCAGATGCTGGTGAATACAATCATTAATAGCATCCCCCGTATTGGTCAGGAGGCTGGCTGTAGATGTGTCTTCCCTTTGCAGAGTAATCCAGGTATAAACTATTAGGTAGAAATGGAATGCCATTTGACTTTTAAAAAGAATAGAGGTAATTCAGGTGGTTCGATGCTAAATGAAAAAACATAGATCATAGCTTGAGAGAGAATTTAAATATGTAGGCATTATTGCGGTTTTGCACTTCTATTAACGTCTAAATTATACATCCTCTTAAATATATAATAAACCATCAGATTGCCTCTGTAGTCTGTGTTTTTTTTTTTTAAGTTTTTTTTTTAGGTGTCTACTTCTGTGAGAGAGACCATTTTTAGGAACATTGAGAGTGCAGAGTGTCTGGCCCATGAGCTCATCAGTGCCGCCAAGGTGAGTTTTATTTTTTATTTTATTTTATTTTTTATTTTTTACAAAAAATCCTGATCAAGGTGTTGCCTAGACCCGGGGTCTTCAAACTTTGATGACAAGGAGCCCCAAATATGAACCTTTTATGAGGGACCCCTTTCCTAAAATCCATGTATATATTTTTATGAAAGACATTTAAACTTAGTGACATTTATAAATACAACATAGTTTCCAAACTTAAATTGGCTATACTTATGTTGGATGTATAAACCTGAAGAACACTTTCAACTAAATAATTTGAATAAGCAACTTTAACCCCTAGGAGTCTGAGCTGTTTTGGGGCCCTTTAGAAGTTTTGACATGCTCTTTGACATGCTCTGACATTTGTGGGTTTTTTTCAGTTGCTTAAACACATTAATGGCAAAAGTGTAATTACACTGTATTCAGCACAAACTGGGCTACCATAATATGTGAGCAACATGTATGTACATGCTTGTATTTTTGAGAGAAAAATGTTTATGCACGGATTTTGAAAAAACTAAAAACATTGTTATAAAATTAAGGCCTCAAAACACACACTAGATATCTGTTCCCAAGACTTTTGACTCCTGTCTGTATTTGTATAGAGTTTTTTCTTCAAACTGATGTGAGAATCATTGAGCCTACTCATTCACATAAAACAATACTTTGAGCCTACTCATTCACATAAAACAATACTTTGATTTAAAATTTGTAAGACAGTTTCTCTTCACAAAGCCAATATGCGAGGAGGCGTGATATCTACAGGGTACCCGCGGGGTCTTAAAAAGTCTCTTATAGTCCAACTATAGTTTGCTGTATTACCACTTTCGTGTTATTGGCGCTAGTCTTTCGGATTGTACCACAGACGCATCAAACAGATTTTATTCTTCAGCTGATTGTTCTTCCAGTTCCGTGATCGTGAAGGCGAATCTTTCTTGCCTGCCATCTCGCATAATGACCAAATAAAAGTATGATATGCCCGATGGCACTAAAAAAAAGTTCAAAAAGCGATGTAAACCCTGAACTCATTCGCTACTGACACACGGACCGATGTCAGACTGGCTGTGGATTCTGTGCATGCATTTGCCGCCTGTCAGCGCTCGCACGAGTGAGTGTACCGAATCTAGGCGCATTACTGTAGGTCTTAAAGTGAAAGCAACCCAATATAGCCTAGCTAGCCTATACCCGCTCCTGTATGTGTAATTAATATTAATCAAACAACAACGGGGAAAAACAAACAGTAGCCTCCCTAAACTTAAAGGACTGTTTGTATCTGTATATTTAAGTTGTATTTATTTGTCCTATTGTCAAACAAGATTCATGCATTTTGTTTGTTTTATTGCCATGTGTGACTATTGTGCATCTAACATAATATGGTAAATGTGGCATCTTAATTATAAAAAAAAAACCAATTTCTGAAAATGACCACCACTAAATCAGTAATTTTGATCTCACAAAAAAATGTATATACATACACACTCTCTACCGGTCAAAAGTTTGAGAACGGTAAGATTTTTAAAATGTTTTTGAAGAAGTCTCTTCTGCTCACCAAGGCTGCATTCATTTGATCGAAAATACAGCAAAAACAGTATTATGGTGAATTTTTTTTTTACAATTTAAAATAACTATTTTATATTTGAATATATTTTAAAATGCAATTTATTTCTGTGATTCAAAGCTGAATTTTCTGCATCATTACTCCAGACTTTAAAGTCACAAAATCCTTCAGAAATCTATTTCAGATAAATGCTGTTCTTTAGAACTTTCTATTCATCAAAGAATCCTAAAATGTTTTACACAACTGTGTTCAACACTGATAACCATAAATGCTTGTTGATCATCAGATCCTCATATGAGAATGATTTGTGAAGGATCATGTGACACTGAAGACTGGAGTAATGATGATAAATTCAGCTCTGATCACAGGAATACATTACACTTTACTATATATTCACATAGAGAACAGTCACAATAGAACTGTCACAATATTACAGCTTTTTTTGTATTTTTAATAACACAAATGCAGCCTTGGTGAGCAGAAGAGACTTCTGTAAAAACATTTCAAACCTTACCGTTCTCAAACTTTTGACCGGTAGTGTTTGTATATTAATCCTGGTGGGATTGAGCTATGAGGAAGTGCAAGTTTACTAATACTTTGTTTAATTTGAGTAAATTAATTTGCTTTGCAAGTAATTGATTGAAAAGTGATTCTGCAATTCCTTTTGTACGTTTTTTTTTTTTTTTTTTTTTCGTGATATAGGTCTTAAATTTAATTCATAATGGTCTTAAAAAGGTCTTAAAAAGTCTTAAATTTGACTTGGTGAAACCTGTAGATACCCTGATCTAATGAATAATGATGAGATAACATCAGCACCTGAGATAACAAAGGACTCGCATTAATGAGCTGCATAATGAATGAGCTTCAGGTAGGCCTGTGACAGAGCAACAGAGGAAAGGAAATATAGATTTTTTGTAGTTTATTTTATTTGGAATGTAATCAACAAAGGCCTATTATATTTTAAATGATCAGAAGATTTGACTACACTGCAAAGAATGCTGCTCTTATTTGGTATTTTTTCTTGTTTCCAGTTCAAATATTAAAAATTCTTAAATCAAGATTAATTTACTAGATAAGTACAAATTTCTGGGGGGGAAATCAAAATGAAGTGAGTTTTTGCTAAGTTAGTTAGTTAACTTTATTGTCCCCAAGGGGAAATTCTGCTTAGGCACAGTGCAGAGTTGCTTCATAAAGGTAGACCAGATAACTTAAAACAATCTATATTCTCTGCCACAACAATTTATTATTTATTAAACTATAATTTATGATTTATTACACCAAATTATTAAAACACAACAATTAGCTAATGAGATTAAAACCATGTTTTTACTCCAAGCTTACTTTACTTTTGGCTTTGGATCAAAAAAGCAGACAGAAAATATATTTTACAATATTCTGCATAATTATAAAAGCTTGAGTAGCATTGCATTATAAATATAATCTATTATGGAAACACCCAACATGGTATAAATAACACAGATAAGCCATATATTGTCACGATTGTGTTTATCTTCAAACGAGTCTATCTGCATGTTAGAGCAATTTTTGGAAGCTGTTTGTCAATGTCACATGGTATCTTCTTCATGCGTGCTATATATGGACTACATGTGCAGTCCATGAGCACCCTCCGGCTGCCAGAATGAAGTATGAAGAGATTATGAATTAGAGCAGCTGACAGCTTTCTTTGTGATTTTAAAGTACTTGAAGGAAACTGATCATTTTCAGCAGTTATTGTCTATGGGGCAGATTTCTGCTTGTTGTAAATCATATACAGATAAATTAGCACAGTAGGCCTACATTACATTTATCTGAATGCATTAATGAGGGAGCGATTGTGTGTGTGAATTACTCATACCGTCTTTATTCATTATGAAACTGTGGTTTGTACTTACTTCAAAAGGTATTATGCCTATAATGGTTGAGTTTCTAAGCTACTTAAGTGACTTTACTTAAGTCACAGGACAGCGTTGACACTGCGTTTCTGCGCTGCTCTCTGCACGCGATCTTCACGTGATGTGCGAGCTTCTGTCTGATTGCTCGTTTGTCACAATATATCAGGCATTAGTTCAACGTAATACACATCTGATGGTCGAAAACTGGCAGGGCTTAAACCCCATACAAATGACAAGCTTTGTGAGGACGCAGGTGAAAGAGGTCTGCCTTCAGGACGCGCGCGCGCGTTGTCAGAGACGCGACACGCTCGGCTCTGTCACAGAAAAAAGCTGAGCCCTGAACGGATACATTGTCCGTATTGTTTGAAAGTCTTTAAACGCATGTACTTGACAAACTTTAAAGTGAAAGTGATCTGGCTTCGTGTGTGTGTGTAGGCTATAAGAACACCAATTAACTTGCCTGTATAAACTGTGTAAAACATGCAGTTACTATAGTGATTATGGGCATCTATAAACACAGATAACTGCTCCTGTATCTCTGTGTGCCTGCAAACTGCACTTGATGTGACTGACGGGGCGGAGTCACGTGAAAACCGAAATAACCGGCATGAGAAAAATACGTCGGTTAGAGGTTCTGAATGTCGGTTTCGGTTATTTTTTGATTAATCGCACAGCCCTAGCGTCGCCTCAGTATTTGAATCTCAATAGAGCGTGTGCTTCGTGGGCGTGGTCGCATTAGTGTATAATGAGCCGCTCAGGAAAGGCTAACATCGCTCTGCTTTCAAACGGATTACATAAACACACTGATTTGGTTTACAGTGTTTAAAACGTGACATTTCAGTGTTTCTTTAGACATGTCTCATGTTTGAGACTAGTATTCACTAAGCTAGTTAAATCTGTGTCTGGATTTAATATCATTCATATTAATAGGTTAATACAGTAGATGTTTTCTCCAGGAGTATATAATGGGTTTGGACATTTTGTGTGTGTGTGTGTGTGTGCGCGCGTCTGAGTGTAGTGTAGAGTAGAGAACAAGTTCTAACATCCTGTTAAGTTTTCTGAATAGTATTTTTCTTTATTAAAAAAAAAAGATTTATAGATTTATTGTAGCAACCTGTGCACTTTCTGAAGATATTTTTGCACTGTGAATTTGCACTGTCAGTTCTGTTTTTGAATAAAGGATTGGAAATTAATGGTTTTTATCCGATTCGTCGATTAATCGATTATTAAAATCATCGTTAGTTGCAGCCCTAAAACCGTTAAAATGTTCGGTGGACTATCCGTTTTTGCTTTTTATTCTGTGATTATTTTCTGGGGACTCAGTTTGAAAATCCCTGGCCTAGACCAGTCACCACCAGAGTTTTTGGTCGTTTTCACAAGTTTCATAGGCCACAGAATATCTTGTATGAAATATCTGAACATGCAATATATCAAAAGAAAGAACAGACCCTCTTTTTTATTCTAGCTTCATGCATTTCTTTTTTTTATCAACACTTGGGATGTGGGTAAGTTTCATGAAAACCAGCAACATTTTGAAAGCTGAGAAAATCATGTTTTTGTCAAAGACTACATACAGATGGGATTCAAAATTATGATCAAAACACAGATGGAGTCCATCAACACCCCCAAAGCTCAGCCGGTCAACATTTCATTAAATTTTATTAGGCAGTTTTGATTTTAGGGCTGCAACAACTAATCGATAATGAAAATCATCGATAACCATTCTCATTATCGATTAGTCGGGTCTGCTTTCTGTACGCAAAGCTTCCACCAGTTGCGCCAAAGTACAGCACTGAATAACAAATTTTTATGGACAAAATGTGCATCTAGAAATAGTGGAGTGGAAACAGTGAGCTGATGCAGGAAAGGTCTGTGATCTAAGTGCCCAAAACATGATAATTGTTTATTTTAAGCTTCAAGCGAATGCATTAGCATTTAACATACCTTGTCATGCTCTTTGATAGGTGTGTGTGCTTCTGCGTCCTCAGCGCAAAACGTCATTTTACAGGTCATATCCACTGATCTATATAGAGAACAGCAGTTATATACTCATGTGTAAATGTTACCAATTCACGCAAGTATTTCCATTTTGCATGAAAGCACCTGGTCCTGACAGTCTGTGTAACTTAACTGAACGAGCGCCAGCGCGGTGGGCATGCGCATCAAACAAACAGAACGCTTTAGAGCATGCAATTTACCTTTTTGTGTGAAGTGAACAAATCCCTCACACTCAATTTTTCATAACTCGCCTGTTTGTACTTAATAAACCAATAAAAACATTTGGTGCGAGGTCACAGCGTTTGGGTCTGCGCGCTCACAAGGTTTGCAAAAAGTAAACAGGCTAAAACACTCAAGGTTAGAGCCAGGGCAGACGACAGTATGAAGTAGGGATGCAACAATACAGTTAGTCAACGGTTCAATACATACCTCGGTTTTTACCCACGGTGTTCGGTTCGGTTCTGATGGCTTGTCACGTACATTTATTGTTATTCTATTCTTAGGCGACAGGAACAGCAAGAGGTTAAAAAGAAAAAAGACTATTTTTTTATTGCAATACTCTTTCTTTATTTTACTTAAAATAATTGAAAAACCTTACTTAAACTTAAAACTATACTTAAAAAAAAACCTTGTACACATTCCTAGTGTATTGGATAATATAAAATAAATATATATAAAGATTTACACTGGCAGCTCAGAGCTGTACAGCAGCATTTAAGTATGAAATTGAATGAATAAATGTAAAAATAAAACACTACATAGACTTCACTATAAAATATACATTGATTCTTAGCTACTGTATTAGTTTTTCAGTCAAGAGCAGTGAGTGATTTTCTTGTTGTATTAACATTAAAGGGATATTTCACGGATATTAAATGACATAATTTTATAGGTGAACTGTCCCTTTAAGGACCGCGTGTTCACTATAGGCTGCGCCGCTGTCAGTTTAAGACCTCTACATATCTAATATACAGACACGATTGCGATTTTACTTTCACTTTAGACATAACCGACTGTGTTTATGTTAACCTTGTGTATTTGACAGTATTAACGCAGTAAGACTACTTAGTTCAGTATTCACGTGTTTGACAGGCTTTTAGTGGGCGCGTTCGGAGAAGCGCATGTTAAAACAGTGCACGCGAATGAAACCGGCAAGGCTTTAAAATGCATGCAAATAATGAACTTTCGTGATTGTGAATAACTATAGTGTTCCATGAGTATAACTCTACCACTAACGTGTGATGTGAATGTATGTCGCGTTGTTCAGTATTGGGATGGAGGCAAATTATAGAATTTGTAGAAAAATTATTAATTAAATGCGAAACCGAAATAACCGCAATTCACAAGCGCGTATTGAACCGTGAATGCCGTACCGAACGGTTCAATATTATATTTAGGCATCCCTAGTATGAAGCGTGCAAAGAAAAGTGTGTGGGACCATTTCACCAAAAAGAACGACACCGATGTAAGTTGCAACTTGTGTGATACAGTGCTTAATTAGAAGGCACACAGTGAGTTAGACCTGCCTTGGCCGGTGCGTCTTTTACGCATTCTGAAGGTGCCTGTTTTATCCATTGGTTTTATCGTGTTACAGTCTGTTAGACAACATTCCGCATAAGATGGGCTTACATTTGGAAATATATTACATCTACATTTCAGTGGTAACACATAAGGTGTTGATCATCATCTTTCTTTATTATTGTTAGCACTACCTCAAACTAAAGCGGCGTCTCTTCGGAGCTGTCATTTTCTTAAATGAGCCGCGGCAATGTTTCAAATGAGCTTCTAACGCTAAACAAATGCCTTTATTTTCAACGCGATCACCTTGTACCCAAACCATTTCGAAACTAACGAGCCATTTGTCCTCCGATTACAAACAAGCTCCTCGGCGCCGCATTTGCGGGACTCATGTTTCGCGCTGTAGGGGATTTTAAAAAAGTGACATGAGTGGAAGGGAGGCGGTGGCGCCGGGACAGTGTGTGTGTGTGAGAGCGGCAGAGAGATGCGACAGAGTTGCGAAATTGCAGGCGCGGCTCGCGGCTGTTATT
The DNA here is from genome assembly GCA_033150135.1 of Gobio occitaniae. Lineage (NCBI taxonomy): Eukaryota > Metazoa > Chordata > Actinopteri > Cypriniformes > Gobionidae > Gobio > Gobio occitaniae. The sequence goes on from JARQWZ010004249.1 coordinate 67,106, forward strand.
TCAAATAGCGCAGCATATTTTAAACTAATCTGTTAACCGGTTTCAACCGGCTAATCGGTCAAGAAAATGTTAAGTTTTCGCCATCCCTAATCAGAGGCCGACCGGAACATCTCCCAGTCCGCGTGATCAAAACAGTCTTGTAGCATAGTCTGATTAATCCGACCAGCACTGCATCTTTCTGTGGGCGGGTGCTTCTTGTTTCAGTCTCTGCCTGTAAGCGGGCAGAAGGAGAATGGAAGAGTGGTCCGATTTGCCAAATGGTGGGCGCGGGAGGGATTTATAGCCATCCCGGAAGGGAGAGTAACAGTGGTCCAAAACTCGGTTCCCTCGTGTGTTGAAGCGAATATGTTGATGGTATTTAGGTGCAATACGTTTGAAGTTGGCTTTGTTAAAGTCCCCGGTCACAATAAACGCAGCCTCAGGATGCACGGTTTCCTGCTCACTTACTGTCCTATACAGTTTCTTTAGTGCCCGGTCTGTGTCGGCTTGTGGGGGAATATACACAGCTGTGATGACCGCTGTGAATTCCCTCGGTAGCCAGAATGGTCGACACAGAACCATGAGAAATTCCAGATCAGGAGAACAGAAAGACTTGATAGAATGTACGTACCTCTGATCACACCAGGATCTGTTGATCATAAAACATGAAGAAAAAATACCAAATAAGAAGAGCATTCTTTGCAGTGTAGTCAAATCTTCTGATCATTTTAAAATATAATAGGCCTTTGTTGATTACATTCCAAATAAAATAAACTACAAAAAATATATATATATATATATATATATATATATATATATATATATATATATATATATATATATATATATATATATATATATATATATATATATATATTTCCTTTGCTCTGTTGCTCTGTCACAGGCCTACCTGAAGCTCATTCAATATGCAGCTCATTAATGCAAGTCCTTTATCTCAGGTGCTATCTCATCTAGGGGTCGACCGATATGCGTTTTTCATGACCGGTACCGATTATTACAGATCAAGTAGACCGAGAACCGATATATGTGTCTAGTGTGAAAATGAAAATTTATGTCAAAATTAAGAATAAAAAGGCCTCTGACAAAGACTCCCTTTAAATTATTTTACCATATCTTTAATTGGAAGAACTGTTAATATTAACAACATTTATATTTAGAATAATAACATAAAAAGTGCATGGATCATCCAGCAGCATTCTGTAAACATTTTGTAAACCTTAAAGAAGTGACCATCAATGGATTAAATAAAAAACGCACACACACACACAACATTGAACATTTTTGGGCGGCCGCCAAAACAAATTGTTGTCCCGCCAAAGCCTTATTTGATAAGTTATTGTGATTTTATGAGTGATGTAGAATAGATGACTGCTGCACTTGCGTTAACTGAGTGACAGAGAGAACGATCAGAGAGCTCCTCCTCCGCTCGCACTCTCTGTCTTCAAAATAAGCATTCTTAGCTTTCTAATATTTCACATATTACCTTAATCAAAATCAAAAGGTCGGAAGACCGAATCCATGTTGCACGTGGCGCTATCAGAAGATGTTTTCCTTTAATTACCGCTGGGTGTGAAATGCGCTCAAAAAACATTGACTGATTCTCTGACCAGCTGACATAAAGCATACTTTCAATAAATGGGAAACAAATCCTATCCGGTTATGAAGTGTTGTCTGTGTGTTGACAAATCTTTTGCGATGTTCTAAAGACGGGATTCACATACAACGCGTCTGCTAATGTCCGATTCACCACCTAATGACTCCTTTGAACTGAATCATTTTAACGACTGGTTAGAACAACTGATCTGTCCAACACTGAACTCATGAATCAGTTTAATCATTTACTCTGAACACCTCCGAAAGGAGAACACAAGTGTGTATACCCAATTTAGCAAGAGTGGATAGTCAGAATTAGCTTGAATCATCCACAGTCTTTCAGCTTATTTATTTGGACAATATGTAGTAAAATAAATAACCTAAAATCATTTAGTTTAGACTGGAGTGAGGTGAACCCAGAACAAAGTTGTTGTTAGCTAGCTGATAATTTTATGAAATTGTATATGGCAGAAAATTAGGCTATTTGTTCATTTTTTTAAATAATACTTTTTAATATTGATATGATTTATATACAAAAACAATTATCAGTAAATAGTGTAAAAATGAGGAACAAAAACAAACATCAAGGTATCAAAATAAGATAAGCAAAAATTAAAAACTTTCTTTGAATTTATTTAAAATTTATTGTCAGTATTGCACTTGCAGATCACGTGGGTAGGGTACTTTTTTTACCGTGGATGTGTGTGTATGTATGGATGACCATGTCTGTCAGCCACCACCGAAGACCATTTTTGACCCAGGAAAAACCCTGGCTTTGTGAAGAGAAACTGTCTTACAAATTTTAAATCAGTGTATTGTTTTATGTGAATGAGTAGACTCGATGATTCTCACATCAGTTTGAAGAAAAAACTCGATACAAATACAGACAGGAGTCAAAAGTCTTGGGAACAGATATCTATTGTGTGTTTTGAGGCCTTAATTTTAAAACAAATTTTGTTTTTTCAAAATCCGTGCATAAACATTTTTCTCTCAAATACAAGCATGTACATACATGTTGCTCCCATATTATGGTAGCCCAGTTTGTGCTGAATACAGTGTAATTACACTTTTGCCATTAATGTGTTTATAAGCAACTGAAAAAAACATGTCAGAGCATGTCAAAACTTCTAAAGGGCCCCAAAACAGCTCAGACTCCTAGTGGTTAATGAGAGGTTTCGCGAGCCTGCATTAACTCAGCACTGAATAGCCTTAAAAACTCTGGTATTTTGAGCTGTGAGATTCTGATCACGTTTGAGAGATCAACAACTGTGATTGGCTACATTACTCACCGCTGCAAAAACACGCTGTAAGTTAGATGCATTTGATGTCCTCCAGAGCTTGGACACAAATTAGCAAATCTGCCAAATCTGTTTCGCCAATATTTTTACAGTATCAACTGAGGGTGCTTTTGCTTGTATTTTAGGGTGCTTGGCACCCTCAAGCACCCCTGTAGAAGTGGGCCTGGTTGTACTTATGTACAATGTATGTGTATACGTATACATACAGTACCATTCAAAAGTTTGGACACACCAATGGGGAAGTGTCCAAACTTTTGACTGGTACTGTACTATAATAAAAACAAAATATCAGCTGATATATTAATAGCGGACTTATTTTACTCCCCAATATCGACATCACCCCCAAAAACCCATATCGGTCAGGCTCTGGTATATCATGCAGCCCTAGACCAAAATGTTTGTCATTCACTGAAATGCAAATTTAGCTGCAGCTAGGTGACTTTGCAGGACCCACTCTGACATACAGTTTGAAAACCTTAAGAAAGTAAATGGCTTGTCTTCAGCTGATTCTAATTTGTATGTTTTGTATCATACTACATTTTGATGCAAAGCGAGACTAGAGTCACATCCTGATATTGTTTGTTGTCCTGGTGTGCTATATGTACTCGCAGAGTACTCTCAGAGGACTCTCTGCTTATTCATTGGCTGCTGCTTTCCATTGCCCAGCCAATCACCAGCTCGATACAAATACCCCAATTGTTTTTATCCTTGTTACTGTTGCAGTTGTTCACTGGTTGATCAAGTGTAATTAGGGCCCGAACACCGATGGTGTGAGGACCCTATTGGATTTCGAAAGTTTCTTCTTCTTCTCCTTCTTCTCCTTCTTCTCCTTCTCCTTCTCCTTCTCCTTCTCCTTCTTCTTCTCCTTCTCCTTCTCCTTCTCCTTCTTCTTCTCCTTCTCCTTCTCCTTCTCCTTCTCCTTCTCCTTCTTCTTCTCCTTCTTCTCCTTCTTCTCCTTCTTCTCCTTCTTCTCCTTCTTCTCCTTCTTCTCCTTCTTCTCCTTCTTCTCCTTCTCCTTCTCCTTCTCCTTCTCCTTCTCCTTCTCCTTCTCCTTCTCCTTCTCCTTCTCCTTCTCCTTCTCCTTCTCCTTCTCCTTCTCCTTCTCCTTCTCCTTCTCCTTCTCCTTCTCCTTCTCCTTCTCCTTCTCCTTTGGGGGCCTAAACACGCTCGAAAACTTTCAAAACTCGTCCAAATTGGCGAAAATTTACGTCTGTTATGGTATTCAGAATTAGGCGTGGCAAAATGGCTCGACAGCGCCACCTAACGTAGTGCCCCTCCTGCTACGTTTCACGTACAGCTATGAAATTCGGTATACACATGTAACAGCCCAATACCTACAAAAAAGTCTCTACGTGCAAAATCTGAAAACCAACAGGAAGTCAGATATTTTTAATTTTTTGTTGCAAAATGTGCCATTTCCAGACGTTGTACTTTAACGAACTCCTCCTAGAGATTTAATCAGATCAACATCATATTTGGTCAGTCTAATCTAAAGGCCTTTGCGACGTTAAATTGCGAAGATCTTGAGTTTTCCCTGACGGGCGTGTCCGTGGCGGCCTCGCAAAATCTGATGTTTCGCCATGAAAAAGGAAGTTGTTGTAACTCGGACATACAATGTCCGATCTGCCCCAAACTTCACATGTTTTATTAGAGTCTTTGCCTGAAGACATCAACATGCCAATATTTAGTGACAGTCATAGCGCCACCTGTGGGCAACAGGAAATGGCATGTTTTACGCTGTGATTAACTCTTCCTAGCGATTTAATCAGATCAACATCATATTTGGTCAGTCTAATCTAAAGGCCTTGGTGATGTTATATTGTGAAGATCTTGAGTTTTCCCTGAAGGGCGTGTCTGTGGAGGCCTGTCAAAGTCTGATGTTTCGCCATGACAGAGGAAGCTGTTGTAAGTCAGGCATACAATGTCCGATCTGCCCCAAACTTCACATGTTTGATAAGAGTCCTGGCCTGAAGACATATACATATGAGTTTCAAAATTAGGCGTGGCAAAATGGCTCCATAGCGCCATCTACAACATTTCAACTAAGTGCCCCTCCCGCTACGTTTCACGTAAAGGTATGAAATTCGGTACACACATGTAACAGCCCAATACCTACAAAAAAGTCTCCTGGTACGAAATCTGAAAACCAACAGGAAGTGAGATATTTGGATTTTTCTTTACTAAATTGTTGCAAATTTTCCCATTTCCAGATGTTGTACTTTAATCAACTCCGCATAGAGATTTAATCAGATCAATATCATATTTGGTCAGTCTAGTTTAAAGGCCTTGGCAACGTTAAATTGCGAAGATCTTGAGTTTTCACTGAAGGGCGTGTCCGTGGCGGCCTTGCAAAATCTGATGTTTTGCCATGAAACAGGAAGGTTTTGTAACTGGGACATACAAATGTCCGATCTGCCCCAAACTTCACATGTTTTATTAGAGTCCTTGCCTAAAGACATCAACATGCCAATATTCAGTGACAGTCATAGCACCATCTGTGGGCAACAGGAAATGGCATGTTTAACACTGTGATGAACTCCTCATTGAGAAGTAACCAAATCAACATCCTATTTGGTCAGTCTAATCTAAAGGCCTTGGTGATGTTATATTGTGAAGATCATGAGTTTTCCCTGAAGGGCGTGTCCGTGGTGGCCTGACAAAGTCTGATGTTTCGCCATGACACAGGAAGCTGTTGTAAGTCAGGCATACAATGTCCGAACTGCCCCAAACTTCACATGTTTGATAAGAGTCCTGACCTAAACACATCTACATGCCAATATTCAGTTAGTCATAGCGCCACCTGCTGGCAACAGGAAATGGCATGCTTTATACTATAATTCATTCCCAGAAACACTTTTAAATATGCCATGAAATCCCAAACATGCTAGTAACACAATAAATCTTGCAACACGTGGATACGTGCTACTGTATGTGATTTACGCCATTAAACAGGAAGTTGTTGTAACTCAGGTATACAATGTCCGATCTGCCTCAAACTTCATGTTTGATAATAGTCCTGACCTGAAGACTCTACATGGTCAATATTCAGTTATAGTCGAAGCGCGACCTGCTGGCAGAAAGAAGTGTGGCACATTGAAGTGAGTTTGCCATATTTCTCCTATATTGACCCGCTTAAATGCATGTCGCCCACTATTCACTGTTTTCCTGAGGCCATCGGGTGGCGGTGCATGTGCGAGGGCCCTTTCATCGCTGCTAGCAGCTTTAATTTGTTGTTGCCTCTCTCAACCTGCAGATGCCCCGTATTGGTCAGGAGCCAGGCTGTAGATGCGTCTTCCCTTTGCGGAGTCAACCAGGTATAAACAACTATTACATAGAAATAGTGTTAATTTTGTCACCTATTTTTAATTTAGTCTTAGTCTTGTGCCAAATGTCCTTGTTAGTTTTAGTCATATTTAGTCATTCACATCTTTTTTTTTTGTTCGTCAAGTTTTTTATCCATTATCTGCAATTATCTGATTAAACGTTGATTAAAATTATGCAATTATCTGATTAAACGTTGATTAAAATTAAGATACAATTTATACAAAACAAAATTCACATTAAAGAAAGGCTTTCTAAGCAAAATCATAAATAATTTCTTTCAAAATCATTTGTGACCTTTTGACATATTGCTCATCTTTTCACTTTTCATAATCAACGTTGCCTAGATGAAATTTAAAAATAACATTAAAATATTTAAACATAAACAGGAACTTCCTGCAAATGGTGTGAGTACTAACCATACAGAAAATGCTTTCACGCTAGAAACGAACCGAACCTTTTGTTCAGTTTGATCCGGAACGAGACTACCTCTTTTCGTCGGACCGAACCGTGGTACGGGGGAGGTTTCACACCTGTAATTTTGATTCGGACCAAACTGAAAAGTCTGAAAATCCAGACCAAACGAGGTAGGTGTGAAAGGGCCCTAAAAGTCTCGTCGTTTTAGTCAAAAGACAACTCAAGGTATCTTAGTCAAGTTTTAGTCGACAAAAGTCTCGTCATTTTAGTCGGAGGAAAACTCAATATATTGTGTGGCAAAATAAGTTACGTTTTTATAAGTATATAATAAGTTATATACATATAACCTGCATAATGTATGTGCCACAACACCATAGCTAACTGGTTGATTTACAGCATAGATGCCTAAAATCAGCATTAGCTTATGAGACAATGGGCACAAATATCGATTTTGAATTTGATTCGGTATGAATTCATATGTATATAGCCTACTGTACATAAGGAAAAATAAGTTTGCCTTTTAGCACTATTTTAAACTTTTGAGGTTAAATTATATTTGCAGACCTGCCAACATGTACGCATTTTTCGTACTCGGCACGCATTTTGACCCTTTGGTACACTTGTACAATTCGCTGCTCTCTATGTACGCATTTTGCTGCATCTCGCATTTTGCCGGTTTCAGTGCAATCTGCAACGTAGATTCTGCTGCTTAGTCACAGCATGTAAGTGTAGTGAAAATCTTTCAGCGAATCAGAATGCTTAATTTTAACCCTCCGCTTACATGCCCCTCCTAGCCAAATGTTTTGCGCCCGCGCCGCGCGCATTTTCTTTTCAATTCAGTGCTTCAAGCAAGCCAGGCAGGCCGGAAAACGCAGGCTTGCATGCCATGGCTGAACCGCCTCATAGAGATGCGTTGTTGCTGGTTACAGCCGCGGATCGGGTGGATGACGAAAAATTTTATTTTTATTAAATTCGGGTGGGTGGCGGTTGAACCAATCAAATGGAAAAAATATATGCATTGTTAAATATTGTTACAGTGCACTAAGCAAACCTGCAAGCTATGAGCCCAGCTGTCACAGGGTGTCTGCGGGGTTGTAAAAGGTAGTAAATAAAATTAGCCAAAATTAAGGGCATTAAAAAGTATTAAAAAGTAATAAACACCATCTGACGAGGTATAACATTTTCGAGCACAATTTTTTTTTTTAGATACATTTTCATTTTGTGTTAAGTCCAGGCCTTTTTTTCTAAAATTCGCGTGGATTTATTTATATGTTGAGAGTAGGACCTGCGCGATATCATTTGAGGTGAGGTGGTGTTCGTTCGCGCACGCGCTGAAACAAACTGTGTACCCAGCTGGCTTGCTGCCAAACATGTACGCGAGCTCGCTTCCATTCAGTAATTAAAGCATGGGGAAATGCAATTTTTCGGACCTCTGGCTGGAGGACTCAACATTTAAAGACTGGCTTAGGCCAGTAGTTTGCAACAGCCGCTAGGCTTATTGCCATGTCTGCAAGAAGACAATTAATATAACCTGGGTGGGGGTGAATGGCATCAAATCGCATATGTAACCAAATAGCCACCAAGATGCGCGGACGTAACAAGCAGCTTCCCATATCAATGTTCTGCGCTACGGATGCATCAACGACCTCAACCTCCACTGCTTTGCCCTCAACCCCGACTGCTCTCCCGATTCAAACCACTGCAGTCAGCAGTAGCCTAACGTTATTCCTAGCAGCATCATCAGGTGCGTGACAGACGTCAGACAGCAGACGCTATGCCCTATCACCACCGCTACATTGGAGCTGAGGTGCTGTGGTTTTTAGACCTTGCAACTAAACACCACTCTTTAAATTTGAACGATGGCATTGAAGAGCTGTTTCTAAATATGCAAGTTGCTTAAAGCTGGGCATACACGGTGGGATTTCAGCAAGGTTACCTACTCACACTGTACGAGTAGATCGCATGCGATGTAAAGCCAAAGCTCACGTTTTGTGCTCACACCATGGCTCACACTGTGCAGTCCGATCGTCGAGCGCGACTTGTCTGCTCACTGTACGAGTGAAATATGCGCGAAAAACCTATAATAGAGAGATAGCCTATCAAATGCATCAGCTATCGATATCAAGAGGATTTAGCATTTACAATTTATGACTATTATTATTATTTATATTATTATTATTATTAAAGGGGTGGTAAAACACATTGTTTTGAAGGCTTGATTGTGTTTGTGGGGTGCACTGTAACATGTGTTCATGCTTCGTTTAAAAAAAAAAATCATCATTTTTCATATTTGACCTTTATTCTACACTGCTCTGTCCCTCCTTGTAAAACGGTCTGATGCTTTCCGGGTTGTATGAAGCCAGTCCCTCAAAAATACGCAATGGGCTCAGATTGGTTAGATTGATTCGCTAACCGCAGTGCACGTTTGTCGGAAACGCCACACCCCTTACCTTTACCGGTAGACTGTGCTTTGGTCAGTTTTAGAAACGATGGCGTCAATAAAACCACACCAATCTGAGCCCGAATCAGACCCAGAACATTTTTGTGAAGATGATCGAGCAGAACCTGTTCAGTCCTCAAGAGTAAAGACTGCGGATCTATAATGATCGCTACTGAATGGCACTGTTACTTTTGTATTTTTAGAACGATTATAGCCAAATATCTGTCGCAAGAACTATTAACCCAAAACAAACACTAAACACTGGCTTTACTAGTAAGTTAGCCAAATCACACACAGAACCATGTTTAGCATGCCTGTAGATAAACAATACATAAAAGCTCTAATCAAAGAATCATTTACACTAATGCCAAGTTCGCCATTGAGATTTTAACGTTAGTGTTTGTAACGTTAGGTGTTCGTCGGATAACGTTAAGTATGAATGAGCATTTAACAGACTGGTTTGCAGAACAGCGTTGTCATCTGTTTACTTCCTTGCTACAACCTATTACAGGAAAACACATCGATGAAAAATAAATCAGACTTACAGGTTGTGGCCCGTAAACAGCTTCTGTTTGTAAATCCAGCTTTCAGGACAAGCCATTGTGCATATCCTGCATTGAACTTGCGAACATTGTGGAAGTTTTCCTCCGTGAAAATGTGCTGCGGGAGGGAGCCCCGCGCGCGTCGTGCATTCACACACTGGCCGCGTTTGTCTCACGCAGCTGACGTTGTGCAAATCCGGCATTGAACTCGCAAAGATGGTGGAAGTTTTCCTCCGTGAGATGTGCTGCGGGAGCCCCGCACGCGCCTGTTCCCTTCTGTCTCATACACACGTGCATTTAACATGTTGTATGTTAAACGCTCTGCAACACACCCCTGTCCCTATGAAGGCTGAACAAAGCAAGTACCCCAGACCTGCAATCCGGATGAAAATGACAGCGTTTCCTTGGCATCGCGGCAACAACACTCCAGCCTAACTATACCACAACAGCGCCGCGATACAAAATGGCGCCCCCCCCCCCCCCCCCCCCCCCCCCCCCCCATTTAATATTCTTGGAGGAGGGGTTTATGTAAATATTGAGCCTGGTGATGTCACCAACCCTGAAGGAATGTGTGTAGTCGCCTACTGGCCGTTTGCTGTAGTTCTTAGAAATGGATTTCTTTAAAAGCAAATATCTCCCTTTGCTTTAAACTTTGAACGTTGTAACTTTGCAGATGTTGTTTATGCTCAAGCAGCAACATTACACGCTAGCTAAAGTTAGAATAGTGAAATCGTGGTTTACCACCCCTTTAATACCTTTAATATTATTATTATTATTAATTATTATTATTAGGGAAGGGCTACTTTTATTATTAAATTGATATTACATTTAATTTGCCCCTGTGATAATTTCATAATGCATCAATGCAGGCTATGCATAACCGACACACTGCAAAATAAAAGAATGGATAGATTAGCTTACTCCTCATTATTTAAATACATTTTGCCCAATTAAACAAGGAATTATAGGCCTATAATTAAAATGATTATCAGTCTATAATATGTCAGAACACTACAATAATATCAGTATTATCAGAAAGTAAGAGCAGCTTCATTTCAAAAACAACTTGTTTAACACGAAATGGGCCTATACTTCTCTTCTAATTTGTTTCACAATATGGGCCACAAGAGAAATATTAAGAATATAAATTCAGACAGTTATAGGCTATACGTTATCAGCATATATGTTAAAGCAGATTTATATAAATAAAGAGATATCTCGTCTCTGTGAGAATATGCACCGAAAGCTTGTCAGATTTTACTTTCACTTTCTGTAGTGAATAATCGACCAGGTTTGAGACTTCACCGACTCTCGCGCACATTGCGTTTTTGTGTGAAATCCACTGACTCGTGGATATATTGTGTATATTATGTATTTTCGTGTTAGGTATCTCATAGATTTACTGGTGGGTGGACAATGGTGGAGCGTACATTGGCGGTGGGCTGTCGGGTGCGCTGGCCCGTGGGTGGGGGGATGGGGGCGGATTGTACTCATAAAGTTTCAAGATTGGCAGGTCTGTATTTGCTTGCATTCTTTACCATTCACTATTATTAACATTTTAAAATTTCACAAATAAGTAAGCAGTTATGATCTGCAATACTTTTTTGAGCAACTAAAGAGCCATACAGGCACCTAGTGGGTAATGGCATTTACAAATGAGAATTTTTATTTTTCCAGCCACAAAATAACTCTAATCTCTTTGCATTGGAATTCTCTATTTTAACCTTAATTACTACACTAATTGTAATAAAAAAAAATATTCTAATATTTTGTATTATTTATAAGTGGTCATTAATGGACCATAATTATTGCACAAATAGTATTTAGTACCAAAAGATAATCTCAAAATATGCAATAAATATTATTTAACTTAAAAATAGGCTATTTATTTTTAAAATAGTTAAGGTGTATGGTCACATATGACCAGCACTGAGTATAAGTGTGACTAATTAGTAAGGAATACCTGAGGGCTAAATACAAGAAAAACATTAACATTGTTGCATCTCTACCACTCTCCATAATAATGATACTGCTCATAGACGCTTAAGCCACTCAAATGTATTGACACAGCGCTAGAAGTATTGAGCTCTCCGGGAACTACGTGACCGCGTGCGCCGCCGCAAGATGACAGGCTCGCATCAACTGTACTTGAGCAACAGCGTGAACTCTTTCGGAATATTTTGAACAGCTGACATCTCATGATGAGAGAGGACATTCGTTTACAAGGAGATGATTGTAAACGAAAATGAAGAGTTTTTATTTTATGTAAAACATTTTAGTCTCGTCCTTTTTCGTCAACAATAATGCATGTTTAGTCTTAGTCAGCGTTTTTGGACATTGGTGCAGTCTCGTCATCGTCTCGTCTTTATTCAATGAAAAAAAGGTTGTTGACGAACATATATTTTGTCTCGTCTGACAAAATTAACACTACATAGAAATGGAATACCTTATCACTTTAAAAAAGAATACCCCAATACAGGGAATTCTTAGGGTTTTAATCTATCACCAGTACCAGGTGGTTTGATGCTTAATGAAAGAACAATAGTCATCAAAGCGAAACCAATAAAATGTGATCATAGTAGGGCTTCAATTAACGATTATTTTAATAATTGATTAGTTGGCATATATATATATATATATATATATATATATACAGGGAGTGCAGAATTATTAGGCACGTTGATTTTCTGATCATATTTTTTTTCCAGGCACATTTGACCAATTCCAAACCACAGTAATCCTAATAACTACTATTGATTTAGTATTTAATAATGTATAAGTGATATATAATTGTTCATGAAGGCTGGAAATGAAAATCACCTTATATTCAGGTGTGCAGAATTATTAGGCATGTTTTCTTTTACAGATAAATTGAGCCAAAAAAGAGATTTAACTCAGACTGAAAAGTCAAAAAGTATTAAATGCCCATGAGAAGGATGCAATACTAATGCAATACTAGACATTGCAGTTAAGGCGTGACCATTGGACAGTGAAATGCTCGTTGGGTCAGCAGGGTCAGACAAAAACAGGTGGTGAAGAAAAGACACCTGTTAACTGCAAAAGAATTAAGAATTAAGGTGAAGAATTAAAGGTGAAACCATCAGGAACCCTTTAGTCTCCAGCGCCACCATTTTCCAGAGCTGCAACCTACCTGGAGTCTCCAGAAGTGCAAGGTGTCAGGATCTCAGAGACTTCAGTTAGGTAAAGAATCCTAAAAAATGACCCCCACTAGATAAGAATCACAAGCTGAAGTGTTGTAAAATACATGAAGAAGGTTTTTTTATAGGCTTTATGGACAGATAGGTTGAGAGTGACTCTTGAAGGACCAGCACCACATCCTCTAGTACCACTGTTTGAAGAATTCATCTTCCAGAATCTGGCAGTACATTTTGGGAGTTCATTTTTAGTCCATCTCTGCAAAACGGACTTCAGGATGGACTAAAATGAACTCCCAAAACGTACTGCCAGATTCTGGCAGATGAATTCTTCAAACAGTGGTACTAGAGGATGTGGTGCTGGTCCTTCAAGAGTCATTCTCAACCTATAAAACCTATAAAGCCTATAAAAAAGCAGGCTTCATGTATTTTACAACACTTCAGCTTATGATTCTTATTTAGTGGGGGTCATTTTTTAGGATTCTTTACCTAACTGAAGTCTCTGAGATCCTGACACCTTGCACTTCTGGAGACTCCAGGTAGGTTGCAGCTCTGGAAAATGGTGGCGCTGGAGACTAAAGGGTTCCTGATGGTTTCACACTTAATTCTTCACCTTAATTCTTAATTCTTTTGCAGTTAACAGGTGTCTTTTCTTCACCACCTGTTTTTGTCAGATCCTGCTGACCCAACGAGCATTTCACTGTCCAATGGTCATGCCTTAACTGCAATGTCTAGTATTGCATTAGTATTGCATCCTTCTCATGGGCATTTAATACTTTTTGACTTTTCAGTCTGAGTTAAATCTCTTTTTTGGCTCAATTTATCTGTAAAAGAAAACATGATTAATAATTCTGCACACCTGAATATAAGGTGATTTTCATTTCCAGCCTTCATGAACAATTATATATCACTTATACATTATTAAATACTAAATCAATAGTAGTTATTAGGATTACTGTGGTTTGGAATTGGTCAAATGTGCCTGGAAAAAAAATATGATCAGAAAATCAACGTGCCTAATAATTCTGCACTCCCTGTGTGTGTGTGTGTATATATATATATATATATATATATATATATATATATATATATATATATATATATATATATATATATATATATATATATATATATATATATATATATATATATATATATATATATATATAAAACTTTTTTTTTTTTTTTTCTTCCTCTCCTAATTTAGTAAGGGTATTTTTGTGCTATACATTATGCGCAAAAAAAGTTACTAAGCAAATCCCTACATTTAAAATGATATTATTGAGAAAAATAAATAAGTTTACTACATCCCTCCTCTTCATACTCCAAAAACATGCAGTTAGAATTATACCTAAGGTGGGATATTTTGATCACACAAATATTATTTCTGCAATCCAGACAACTAAAACTTTATTTAGTTGATTTTTACACTGTTCAACTCTTGTATAAAGCCAACAAAAATGATCTACCGGTCAATATACAAAAGTTCTTTACTGGAAGGCTATAACCTGAGGGGATGTGGTAACTTAAAGTCCAGTTGGTGAGAACCACCAGGAAAAGTTTGTGTGTATCTGTGTGTGGTGTCAGACTTTGGAATGGGTTGGGGAAACGGCTCAAGCAATGGTCAAATATTTATCGATTTAAAGCAAGTTACAACGAAATTGTGTTGGCAAAATATAAGGCTGAAGGAGTGATCGTGGTGTTGTGATTATGAGGTGATTGTCTATGTACAAAAACAGTAGTAGTGATGATCATAATTGTTCTTATTTATTTACAGTGAGGCAAAAAAGTATTTAGTCAGCCACTATTTGTGCAAGTTCTCCCACTTAAAAAGATGAGAGAGGCCTGTAGTTTTCATCATAGGTACACTTCAGCTATGAGAGACAGAATGAGAAAAAAAATCCAGAAAATCACTCTGATTTTTAAAGAATTTATTTGCAAATTATGGTGGAAAATAAGTATTTGGTCAATAACAAGTTCATCTCCGTACTTTATATACCCTTTGTTGGCATTGACAGAGGTTGAACGTTTTCTGTAAGTCTCCACACGGTTTTTACACTCTGTTGCTGGTAGTTTGGCCCATTCCTCCATGCAGATCTCCTCTAGAGCAGTGATGTTTTGGGGCTGTCGCTGGACAACATGGATTTTCAACTCCCTCCGAAGATTTTCTATGGGGTTGAGATCTGGAGACTGGGTAGGCCACTCCAGGACCTTGAAATGCTTCTTACGAAGCCACTCCTTCGTTGCCCGGGCGGTGTTTGGGATCATTGTCATGCTGAAAGACCCAGCCACGTTTCATCTTCAATGCCCTTGCTGATGGAAGGAGGTTTTTACTCAATCTCACGATACATGGCACCATTCATTCTTTCCTTTACACTAGTGTTTCAGTAACATGCGTTTTGTCCGATTCAAAGCGCGCGTCCTCGACGCGTGATTTACCATATAAGCGCGCGTTCTTGTGGTAAAACCACGCGTTAAGGACGTGCGTTTTGCTGTCAAATCGCCGGCGCCCCCGCCAGGCACGCCCACTCAGGATATTCCATTATTATTATCCAAAATTCTATTATGGAATCTTATGAGGGCGCCTACTCTAGCCTGTTAGTCCTCCGAAATGTTATATAATATTGAGGAAATACAGAAATTATTTAGAAACGCACAACAGCAGCTACATGTATATATTTTTTGGTATTTTCTACATCTTTTTTTTTTATGTACCATCGCTTTGGCGCCCCCAAGGTGCTGCGCCCCTATGCGCCGCATATAGCACATACCCACTTTTTGCGCCACTGGCTCGCGGCGAGATAAACTCAACTTTTCAGAATGCCGCAAGCCCACCGCAGGTCATGTAACAAAAACCAGCCGATCAGCTTCGGCCTTCCTGTATAACAAGCTCGGCCGAACAGCTGATCATCGCTGAACACTAGGGCAGATTTGTATTTCTCATCTCGCAAGCGCTTGGAGACAGCAACGCGGCCGCGCGTTCCACGCATACGCCCCTAATATAGTCCCAATATTTATAAACACTACTTAAAGGTGTACTAGTGGTTCAGGATAAGACAAAAACATGGTTTGGGAAATTGATTCATGATGTACTCGCTCATTATATACATTTTGTACATTTTAAATACAAAAAAAGTTATGGATTTAATAATAGCTAATAATAGTAAGAAAATAATGACGTGAATAATATACACATTATTGTTATTAAAACAGAAAACAGCACGCATTCAATAAAGACATTTAGCCCTTTTTGGGAGGGGGTAAGGGACCTGGATAATGGATAGGGGGTGCTGGCCCAAAAAAGGTTGTGAACCACTGCTTTACACAGATCAGTCGTCCTGGTCCCTTTGCAGAAAAACAGCCCCAAAGCATGATGTTTCTACCCACATGCTTCACAGTAGGTATGGTGTTCTTTGGATGCAACTCAGCATTCTTTCTCCTCCAAACACGACAAGTTGAGTTTTTACTAAAAAGTTCTATTTTGGTTTCATCTGGCCGTATGACATTCTCCCAATCCTCTTCTGGATCATCCAAATGCTCTCTAGCTAACTTCAGACGGGCCCGACATGTACTGGCTTAAGCAGGGGGACACGTCTGGCACTGCAGGATTTGAGTCCCTGGCGGCGTAGTGTGTTACTGATGGTAGTCTTTGTTACTTTGGTCCCAGCTCTCTCTGCAGGTCATTCACTAGGTCCCCCCGTGTGGTTCTGGGTTTTTTTGTCACCGGACTTGTGATCATTTTGACCCCATGGGGTGAGATCTTGCGAGGAGCCCCAGATCAAGGGAGATTATCAGTGGTCTTGTATGTCTTCCATTTTCTAATAATTGCTCCCACAGTTGAATTCTTCACACCAAGCTGCTTACCTATTGCAGATTCAGTCTTCCCAGCCTGGTGCAGGTCTACAATTGTTTCTGGTGTCCTTTAACAGCTCTTTGGTCTTGGCCATAGTGGAGTTTGGAGTCTGACTGTTTGAGGTTGTGGACAGGTGTCTTTTATACTGATAACGAGTTCAAACAGGTGCCATTAATACAGGTAACGAGTGGAGGACAGAGGTGCCTCTTAAAGAAGTTACAGGTCTGTGAGAGCTAGAAATCTTGCTTTTTTTTTTTTTGTTGACCAAATACTTATTTTCCACCATAATTTGCAAATAAATTCTTTAAAAGTCAGACAATGTGATTTTCTGGATTTTTCTTATTCTGTCTCTCATAGTTGAAGTGTACCTATGATGAAAATTACAGGCCTCATCTTTTTAAGTGGGAGAACTTGCACAATTGGTGGCTGACTAAATACTTTTTTGCCCCACTGTATATTGATATTATAAATGATATAATTATAAGAGCGGAATATGACTACATAGATAGTAAATATGATATACATGACCACTATATTGTAATTTACAACAAAATTGTACTATAAATTCAGTCTTGGCACCATTAATGACGTTGTGATGTAGTGGAGATTGTAATTACTATTATTGTTATTGATGTTATTGTTATTATAAAACTGTAATTTAATAATATAATACGATATGGGTATATCTTATATAGTATTACATGATTATTATAAATACCAGGATATATTTGAATGTTTATGTTAATGAGGATTATTACATTGCATTGTGTTTATTGAGATGGTCATAATGTAATTGGGTATTTTTTGTATAAAATATTATATCACAAAAATTATTAGTAATTTAACAGACAATGACAGCAGCTATATGGTGTAATATAAGGGAATGAATTGGGGGTGGGAGTAAATAAGTGCTACTACTTTCGACTCCCTTTCGAGCAAGTGTGTGTGTATGTATATATGGGATATAAGCTATTATATTTTTGTTTATATTTCTGAATATGAATTGCCTCCCTCTCTAAAGCATTCTGTCTGTCTGACGTGCATGCGCGAGCCCACCGCGCCAGCGCTTGTTCAGTGAAGTTACACAGACTGTCAGGACGCGCTTTCATGCAAAATGGAAATACTCGCGTGAATTAGTAGCATTTACAGATGAGGATATAACTGCTGTTCTCTATATAGATCAGTGGATATAACCTGTTAAATTAACGTTTTGCGCTGAGGACGCAGAAGCACACATGCCAAGCACATGACAGGGTATGTTAAACGCTAATGCATTCGCTTGAAGCTTAAAATAAACAATTCTCATGTTTTGGGCTCACGTGGATCACTTACTTTTCCTGCATCAGCTCACTCTGTTTCCACTCCACTATTTCTAGATGCACATTTTGTCCATAAAAATTATTTATTCAGTGCTGTAATTTGGCGTGACTGGTGGAAGCTTTGCATACAAAGAGCAGACCCGACTAATCAATAATCCGATTCGTTATCAATGATTTTCATTGTCAATTTTTGTCGATTAGTTGTTGCAGCCCTAGATCATAGGTTGAGAGAGAATTTAAATATGTAGGCATTTTTGCAGTTTTGCACTTCTATTCCAGTCTAAATTATACAAACTCCTGAATGAATCTGATATTTTATTATATATTTAAGAGGATGTGTTCAGTTGCTGTGTACTGGTGCAAGAAGCCGTTTTCAGGAACATCGCTCAAACGTGTCTGGCCCATGAGCTCATCAATGCTGCCAAGGTGGTTTTTTTTTTTTACAGAAAAAAAATCCTGATCAAGACTTTGAATTCCGGTATTGTCTAGACCAGTGGTTTTTAGGGGTGTCGAAATTAATCGTTTCTTGGATGCATCGCGATGCAGATGAGGACTACTCTGTATCGGTTCAGTAATAGACCATAACCAATTATAATGTACTGACGCTTTTTTGCCTTCATTTGTCACGTACATGCGTTGTCGCGGTAGCATACAATGGCAGAGGGAGGCGAGACGTGAGTGTGAGTTATTAATGCTCCAACTACTTTAAAAGCCGACATCTGGGCACATTTCGGCTTTTATGAACAACCTGGTAAGCACGACCTGGAGAAGACGCGCGCTGTGTGCAAATAATGTCACGCACAAATAAAATGTGAATGGGGTAATACCACTAACTTGAGAAACCACGTCAGCCGTTTTCATCGTGAGCTGTCAGTGCCAAGGTGGACCCAGCTCAGCCAAAAATGGATCAAATTATATCAATGTTAGAGTTCTTAAAGGATAACTTCAGTGATTTAGCATTAGGCTTTGTATCAGTAGAAACCCGGTAGTATATTCAAATTATGGTACTTCCCCCCTCATATCCCCCTGAGACGAGAGAATTATGCATTTTATTTCTGGAAAAATTCGTCCGATGCCGCAAATATCGTCATTTTGCGTCATCGGAGGATTTTTTGGCCAGAGGCTAAAACTACAGCCACTAGATGGAGCTGTTCCGCATGTTCTCAACCTGCACATAGGGGAGAGATCTAACTCACAGCATGTAAGACACAGACGGCCGCATGGACAATCATCATAACTAGGGGTCGACCGATTAACGGCGTGGCCGATTATCGCCGCCGATATTAAGCATTTGTATGGTTATCGGTATCGGTCATTTTCAAAACAGATTTGCTGATAAAATTTCATTTTGAAATGCGCGCGATCTGGCTCTGATCCAGCCCCCTCTGTCAGAGCACACCGCTCTGTGACCTAGACTAATGACCGCCCATCACCCATCTGATTTGTTGGGAGTCACGAGTCCGGCCAATCAACGTGGAAGGCTTAAGGCACTGAAAATGTTGCGCTCTCACATCAAAAGCACTTGCTAACAGGAGCTGGTGTGCAGTGATCACGCAAAGGTAAGGCAGCAGTGATCACTATCAACTTGTAGTCATACATGAGTTAACAATCGTCTCCATCTTCAATCAGATACTTCAAATACCTTTTGAAGAGATTGCGGTTTCCACGTAACGTTAGTCTCTCTTGATGATAACTGGGACTCCGTTAACGATACCATCCCTCCTCTCTGCTACCACAACAAACGGCCAGAATTCCATATGCACGGAGATCACTACACTGAAGTTGCAAAACACCTCAATATAATCTATTTGATGACAAGCAACCCCGTTTCCAGTTATACTGTGAATTCCCAGTCAATGTCCGTCATTGCAGTGATGGCTTTAACGGAGCGTTTAGCTACTTGGAACAACAGCATGAGAGTTGAAAATAGCCTCACATCGGTGCTAGTGTAACTAAAACCTATTTTAGCTGCTCGCCATTCGGCCATCTTAACGTTATATTGTGAATAGAGTATCAACACAAATTAATTCACTCACGTCTGCTGCCGCTGCAGGTTATTTGTGTTCACATGGCTTCACTGAACAGCGTCCATTAGGGCTTGTACTCAAAAATGTTGCATGCTTGGAGACATTTTTGCTTTGTTCTCACATGATTGCAAAATATTTCATAATACAGAATACCATTTCTATTATTTCTCACTGAATTATGCGATCTGATGAGCTAAGAGCGTTTAGCTCAGTTGTCTTGTAGTTGTCTCCTGATTTGCATCAGTGATCTCCGCGCTCTCTCATTCTGAATAGCTGTCAATCTCACATGGCACGTTTCTGGCTGTCCTGTACACTTCCTGGCTTTTAGCTCTGTGATAAACAGTCAAACAAAAGCTACTACACAAAAAATAAAGAGAATCAATAAACACGTACTACGGGTTGTGTGGATTTTTTTTTTTTTTTCATGCGATTTGGGGTATAAATAAAGCAAATAAAATGCTAAAGGTAACGTATTACAACATCATTATTAAATGACATACACACACACACACATATACATGTATGTATATATGTATTTGTATATATGTGTGTGTGTGTGTGTGTGTGTGTTTTTAATTTAATCCATTGATGGTCACTTCTTTAAGGTTTACAAAATATTTACAGAATGCTGCTGGATGATCCATGCACTTTTTGTTATTATTCTTAATATTAATGTTGTTAATATTAACAGTTCTTCCAATTAAAGATATGGGAAAAGAATTTAAAGGGAGTCTTTGTCAGAGGCCTTTTTATTCTTAATTTTTACACTAGACATGTATCTGTTTAAAATATCGGTTATCGGTCTACTTGATCTGTAATAATCGGTATCGGCATCCGTCCTGAAAAACGCATATCGATCGACCGCTAATCATAACGCAGCGCGGTGCAGAGTAAGGTGAGCGTTTCAACTTTTCAATGAATTCCTGTGATAGTTTAGCTTCCATATGCGATCTGAAAACGTGCCAGACTGGCGCTTAACGTTGCCTCAGCTCTTCGTGATGAAGGAAATCTGACACTGCTGCATCTGTGACGTGACTTTCATTCGGCTCACTCACACTTTATTGAAAAGACACGTTCAGTTTTTAATTGTAGTGTTTATTCTCTAACTGAACGAATTGATTGTATAACTATGAAGTTCAAAACGACGGTGTACGGAGTGGCCTCGTAGGGCAGCGAAGCAAGTGCATTCTGGGAGTTGTTGTCTTTCATCCACATGAGACAAATACATTTTCTGTCTTTTCTCAGTCTAGAAGGCACCAAATTCAACAATTTCACATTTCTACTGCATAAATGACCCAGTTTAAATACAAAGCTTAATGCTAAATCACTGAAGTTACCCTTTAAGGCGAGACACTACAGGTGAATAGGGATTTTTTATTTTTAAATTACAAGATATCACTGGGAAACTTCTCCAGTTTATTACTGGCATAAACATAAGAAAAAAAATGTATTACATGTTTTGTGTAAATTAATATTTTAATATGCAAATGAGGCCTTATATGCTTAAATATAAGCTCATTTGCCTACTTTTCCAAAAACAAAATCTGGAAATTGGAAAGGACCATGTTTAAAATTCTTGGTTCTATTTGTTGACATGTTAGAGGAGAGGGCTTTTACAGAGGGGATTCTGGATATCTTATATTGTGCTGTAGTAAATTAGAGAATACTGACAATCGCCATGTTTTTTGGAGTTAAAGGACCTATAACTCAGGATAAAAATGATATATCAACAAATCACTCTGTAAAAGCCTTCAGAATGTAGTTCAGTATAAGACTGCAAAAGTTGGTGCTTGTAGGTGCTACTGAAGTGGATATATCTGACTGAGTGTGAGAAACTCATTTTGAGAAAACGGCCTTTAAAGTTTTATACTATATAACTGCATACATTTCTATAAAACCCCAACCTACAAACAAAATATATATATTCAGTTCATTAATATCAGTAGTGTATAATATTTAAAACACGTGGAAATTGATAAATGAATAGCAATAGCTATTAGAGAACTACCTTAAGAGAACTACCTTAACAAAAACATAACATTAACAACAGTCACACTTTGCAGTTGGTTAGTTCCACAAAGGAAATGTCCATATTTGGATTAGACAGCGCTGTGTGTGAGACTAAGAGCTTTATAATGATACCAGGCATGACCGGTTTCTGTGACTGGAGACTGCACAGGAGATCACGCTAGAATAACTTTTGATGATTTCGGGTAGTAATCTAAAGGCACACGGTGACAAAATATAATTAAATAACCACCTTAATGTGTAATGTTGACATTTTTTTTATTTTGACATGAAAGCTTGCATGTTAAGGGAGCAAACTGGCCCAAAATCTCAAATTTGACCACTGCATGAAAACTGTTTCGTGTCTCGCCTTAAAGGGCCTGTTTACACCTGGACACTTCATGCGTTTTTACAGATTAGATATCTCTGATTTATCAAAACGATTTCATTTACATTTGGTCACATAAATGTATCTCCGCAAAACGGCTATAAATCCGATCTCCAATTCCCGCACCATATGCAGATTTAACGTGAAAACAATAGATATGAGCTGCATTTTATTAATTTCAAAATCAAAGACCGCAATAGGAGAGAGCGCGGCAACAGCACTGGTAAGATGTCATCTGGTTTCTTTACTTTTAATGAATATGACTATGTTAAGCACCTGCAACTTGCATTTGGTTTTATTTGCGGTAGTTTGTGCGCTTGCTTGATGAAGAGATGCGCAGCTGCTTGTCTGTGGCGATGCATGCTTCAGTAGTGCTGTCATATCTGGCTATAACATGTCATGTAGGCTAGCCCATAACGCGCTCACACGTTTATTTTTTTTATAAACGTTTTTAAAAAATATATACATAAATGTTTTATTGTTAGGAGGACTGGGAGTAAAATGTTTCAACAACTAGATGCATTTAGACTCAAGCTTTCACTGTAATGCGGCCCAGACCACCTCCTGTAGTGGCTTTTAGTATATTGTGTATTTGTTCGAAACGCTCCTGTTGTCTTCTGTGCCCAGGCATGAGTTTTGTTTGATGTTTGATACATTCAAGAACCGTGTTTTCTTTGAGAAGGTAAAATTAAAGGCTTCAGTTCATATCGCTGACTGACAAAATATATACATGAGGATGCAGTGCATTGTGATGCATCGTGGTATTGAACCGAATCAATGGCATGATAATCGTAATCGAACCGTGAGACCAGTGTAGGTTCACACTCTTAGAGCAACCCATATATAAGACTATAACCATTAACGTTCAAATAATTCAAGCCAATACGAATAATTATACAATGGGCTATTTGACTGTTCTCCATAAGCCACTAGATGGCACAATTTCAGCTCTGCACTTTTCCACACAACTGCTTTTGATGTTGCACGTGCAGTGCACTTTGCTGATCCTTGACTTGTTCGCAATGCAAAGTTGATTCTGCACTAATTTGATATAGCTATATATAGAATGCTTATTAACTGGTTAAAGGGGCTATATGCAACTTTTTCCCCAAAATAAACGTAACAATAGCCTTTTTATTTTACCATTTATGACTCAAACATCTCCTGATGAGCATACTGACACCTTGTCCGCTCACAGTGGGTGCACCTATAAGCCTGTATCCTATTTTCTGGCGGGTCGTCTTTTCCCGCGCTGTCTGCGGATGTGACGTCACCACCGCTGCGAGAGCGAGCAGAAAATGAGAGCAGTTCTGTTTTTTGGCCACAGGTGTCAGTCGCGAGTTTAAATTTCAGAAAAACGCATATAGCCCCTTTAACCGTTAACCAAAAATATTTTAACCAGTGAATTGTTTGCTGTATGGTAAAAGCAATACACATATTTTGGTGTTTTTTGAGAGAGAAAGTCACGTCTAAGTTGCATTTTATTGCATTCAGAAATAATACTGGTAAATAGAGAGATGTTATAATGTACTACATAATGTACACACTATACGCTATTTGAGCCCCCTCACTTAACAACAAATCCTCCTAAATTATTTTGTTTTGGCTTGTTTATAGTTAGCCTACTTATATTTTCTTGTTCTGTTCTAAATACTATTAAATTTAAAGCGAAACTGAAAGTAAGAAGTGATGGGCTCACGTAGCCTAATTCTTTCAAATCCAAATGTTTCCAAACTTGCGATTTGTATTTTATGTTAAACTATTATTTATTATAGGCTTTGTACTTCACTCACGCGAGTGAAGCCCAATATCTATAGAAAAAAATCACTCTTCACATGTGCAAAAATGTGCTTGGAAACACCAAAGTAGGGTGGTGATAACGCTGAATGGCACGAATTGTACTACTGACTAGGGATGGGCGATATGGCCTAAAATCTATATTGCGATTTACATTGCAGCCTCTTGCAATAATGACTTGTTGAAAGGAGCGAAGAGAATGTTTTGAAAAGTGCACGAGACTCAGAGTAGTTGTTGATTTTGTTGTGGTAGTTTTAGCAGTGGAGACATTAGCAGAGAAAGAAGCGAGATGAGACTGATACAGGGTTAGGTCAGTAGCGTTTTTAGTTTTGCGCCACTTACTCTTTGCCGCCTGGAGTCCAGAGCGATGTTCGCGGAGAGCATCAGACAGCCAGGGGGCAGAGGGGGTGCTGCGGGCTGGCTTGGATGAAACGACATTTATAAATGTTAATAAAGGAATGGATACTGGGAATTAGGGATGTCACGATACCAAAATTCCAGTAGTCGGTACCAATACCATAATTTTACGGTACCAATTTCAGTACCACAGCTAAATGTTTTTTTTATTTAACTATTTAATTTTAAAAAATAATAATTCAAAAAGTTTATTATTCATGATGATAAACAATACATTGACATTTAAAGGCTGTATGCTGTTTAAAAGTAAACATTGTTTATTAAAAAGATCAAGTGAAAAATAAGCAACCATTTGGGCATTATTATTAGTAGAGACAAATTATTAGTTCATAGGGAATGTAGCTAAATCGACTTGTAGGCTAGGCTACAACAGTAGCCAAATATATTGTAAAATTCTTAACGTTAAACCAAACTTTTATTTTGACGGGTTCTATTTTCTGTTCATTTTGTGAGGTAAATTCTCATGAAGTGGCGGTTTATGCGTTTGTGTTGTCATTGACACAGTATGATAATTCAAATATACTACCGGGTTTCTACTGATACAAAGCTTAATGCTAAATCGCTGAAGTAACCCTTTAATTATTTGTCAAATATATTTTGTGTATGTATTCGTTTTATATAGGCCTATAGACAAACATTAAAAATAAAATAAATTGGTTTTCATTGTAACTCATTTTCCTCATCATCCTGGCGACCCATTTAAGTCTTGCGACCTAGGGTTTGAAAACCTGTGGTCTAGACTCTTTGTGGTGTTCAGTGCAGAAAACGCTCTTGTGTGTACATGTGAAATGCCCACAATTCTATGCCCACTAGAGGGTGCAAGCGAGCGCAACAAGCAAATATAAACCAAATCAAGCGTTGCATCTTTTATTGAAATTAAATTACATTCACTTTTTAAAGTGCATTAACTTTTTAAACAATTGTTATTAAATAAAATATAACTTCATTAATGAGCATGTAACGAAAATTAGGTAACAGAGTGCATAAAACTGCTAGTGCATCAGTAACCTGAGAAAACGCACTTAAACAGACAACGTGATGTGAACACAAAATAGCAAACTGACATTCAGAAACAATACATACATATCCACTCACTAAACATCTACATATTGTTTGTCAAAAAACCCAAACGGTCAACTTGACCTGCAGCGAGTGCTCAGTGTTTTTTGCTGAGGTATGGTCAACTATGACTCTTTGCCAGCTGCGCAATATGTACCGCATGATTTTTGCCAACAACTGAGAGGATTTTCGTCAGCAGGTAGCGTATATTCCCTTTCATTTATATCCATCTCATGCTCCAAAGACCTGATTGCCTCCTTCTGCACTGCTGTGTCTGACTGAATATGCCGTCAAACAGGTTGGGCATTTTCTCTCCGCCTCAGAGTCCTCACTCTTTTTGTCCGCCTTTTTTCAAATTAACAACACAGCCGCACCTCGCTGTTCTGGATAAACAAACCACATCAGTTACGTCATGTCTTGCGCGCATCTACCAAAAATTTGAATGCATGGTTTTTGCATACGAATGTGCATTTATTTTATTTTTTTAAATTGTAAATTTGACAGATTCATTTTTATTTGACAGCCCTAATTCTTTTTATGTCTCTGCCGCTTTATAATGACCCGAGTTGCTCTGAGACCTCACTATTATATCGCACGTTTGCGCTTTTAAAACACGCAGCGCATATTTATATTAAAAAAAGCACTAGGCAATATCGCCATTTCAATTTAATGTTGGGATGTTGTGCAGCCCTACACTAAAAGGTTTGTGTCATTCACTAAAACGCAAATTTAGCTGCAGCTAGGTAAATTTGCAGGACCCACTCTGCGACACAGTTTGAAAACCCCTGGCCTAGACTAGTTACAATGTAGCGTTAAGAAAATTAATTGCTTGTCTTCAGCTGATTCTAATTGGTATTTTTGGTATCATACTACATTTTGATGCAAAGCGAGACTAGAGTCACATCCTGATATTGTTTATTGTCCTGGTGTGCTATAGTACTCGCAGAGTAACTCTCTGCTTATTCATTGGCTACTACTTTCCATTGCCCAGCCAATCACCAGCTGAGAAACATACATCAGCCTGTGTTTGTTATTGAGATTATACGGAATCAGATGATGTATAACACATGTTCTGTATTGTTTTAGGGAATCATCAGATGCCATCAAGAAAGATGAACTGAAAAAAACGCTGTGGTGCCCACCTGTTTTTCAAATCTGTTGCTTGGTGTTTGATAGACAAAGTTCCTCCTTTATGTCTCTAGTGTCAAGTTCCTTTGACATAAAACATATTTTGTTGGATTGTAATTTTTACTGCTAGAAAAACGCATTTATTCATAAACATGTTTGTGGAATATATAGCCCAATAGTATTTTCTATCTTATGTCAAGTTGAAATGTTTTATATAATTATATAAATTTTATGGATTTTGATATTGACCTTGTTTGCCCTGTAAATAGCCCTGATGCTAACATAGCGTTAACTTAAACAAATAAAACCGTTGCTTCCACGAAAACAAAATTGGAAAACTTATGATTGTCAATGTGTCATTTAACAAAAGCGTTTTAGATATCACAATTGAGTAATGGTTTTAAAATGGCTGTTTTTCCATTTCAGTACCATGTTGTATGACGTGTTTATATTAATATATTTTTTAGTCATTTAATATTGCATTTTCCAGGCAAAATAAAACCAAAGAAAAAAGGTTTCTTATTTGATCATGTAAGAAGTTAGATTAAACCTTGGATTACATTTTAACACTTAAATTTAAGCACGTTTACCTAATGCAAATTGTTTGTTTTTTTTGTCCCTATTTTCATGAGCTGAAATCAAAGATCTAAGACTTTTTCAATGTACACAAAAGGCCTATTTCTCTCAAATAATGTCCACAAATCTGTCTAAATCGGTGTTAGTGAGCACTTCTCCTTTGCCAAGATGATCATCCACCTCGCAGGTGTGGCATATCAAGATAAAACTGCACATTTTAGGGCTAGGGATGGATTATCTCTGCAAAGGAGAAGTGCTCACTAACAGATTTGTGAACAATAGTTGAGAGAAACGGGTCATTTGTGTACATAGAAAAAGTCTTAGATCTTTGAGTTCAACTCATGAAAAATATGGGCAAAAACAAGTGTTGCATTTATAATTTTTTTTAAGTGTTTATATGGGGAGAGCAGGGAGTGCTGCAACACTGTCAGTTAAAAGGAACATGCTAACTTTTTGGGACTTAAGCTTATTCACCGTATCCCCCAGAGTTAGATAAGTCTATACATACCATTCTCATCTCCATGCGTGCCATAACTGTCTGATGCACCCACCGCCAGCCTAGCTTGGCACAAAGGGAGGTAAACGGCTCCAGCTAGCCTAATATGACTAAACATTACTAAATATGATGAACAAGACATCCAAACTTATTTAATTCCATCCTATATATATATATATTTGACATTAACTGTATTGCCAAAAGTATTGGAGTTATTATTGAATTAAGGTTTTGCAATCACTTCCGTGGCCACAGGTGTATAAACCAAGCAACCTAGGCATGCAGACTGCTTCTACAAACATTTGGGAAAGAATGGGTCGCTCTCAGGAGCTCAGTGAATACAAGCATGGTACCGTGATAGGTTGCCATCTGTACAATACGTCCATTCATATTTCAACACTACTAAATATTCCACAGTCAACTGTTAGTGGTTTTATAACAAAGTGGAAGCAATTGGGAATAACAGCAACTCATCCACGAAGTGGTAGGCCATGTAAAATCACAGAGTGGGGTCAGCACATGGCAATTTTCTGCAGAGTCAATAGCTACAGACCTCAACTTCACATGGTCCTCAGATTAGCTCAAGTACAGTGCACAGAGAGCTCCATTGAATGGGTTTCCATGGCCAAAAAGCTGTATCCAAGCCTTACATCACCCAGTGCAATGCAAAGTGTCGGATGCAATGGTGTAAAGCAGTGGTTCTCAAACCTGTCCTGGGGACCCCCAACCACTGCACATTTTGCATGTCTCCCTCATCTAACACACCTGATTCAAATCTCATTAGTAGAGACTGCAAGACTTGAATTGGGTGTTTGATGAGGGCAGGGATTATGGTGTGTGGAATTTTTCAGGGGTTGGGCTTGGCCCCATAGTTCCAGTGAAAGAACTCTTAATGCTTCAGCATACCAATACATTTTGGACAATTTCATGCTCCCAACTTCGTGGGAACAGTTTGGGGATGGCCCCTTCCTGTTCCAACATGACACTGCACCAGTGTACAAAGCAAGGTCCATAAAGACATGGATGAGTGAGTTTGGTGGGGAGGAACTTGACTGGCCTGCACAGTCCTGACCTCAATCCGATAGAACACCTTTGGGATGAATTCGAGGGGAGACTGTGAGTCTCGTCTAGCCTTCTCGTCCAACATCAGTGCCTGACCTTGCAAATGCACTTCTAGAAGAATGGTCAAAATTCCCATAAACACACTCCTAAAACTTGTGGCAAGCCTACCCAGAAGAGTTGAAACTGTTATAGCTGCAAAGGGTGGGCCAACTCCATATTAAACCCTACGGATTAAGTGATTAACCGTCACAAATGGGATGTCATTTAAAGTTCATGTGCATGTAAAGGCAAGCATCGTTTTTTTTTTTTCCCTGACCGACAACCGGCGCTCACTAACCGATCATTGGACGTTAACCGACTAAATGATGTTAAATTAGAATAGATAAGTGTCTGTGATCCATTAAAAATATCAAAACTTGTGCAGCGCTTCTGTGAATGGTGAAAAACAGAATAAAAAAATAAATATAAAAGGAATAAATGGGCCTATACGCAAAATATAGTTCACTTAAAAACATGTAGATTAACTAAACTGTGTAGCCTATATTCTGCATTAATTCTTTTGTTACACACTCCACAAACTTTACGGAAATAGAGCCGAGGTGGCAAAAAAGTGCATCCTGTTTGTTTTCTTTATTTTACAAAAGCACAAAGTTTTGTTTTTATTGTGAGTTTACACAAATAAAAAAAACGTTATAGTTTCAAATGATATCTTATCTGTATGACCATAAATGACTGAGTATCTTAAGTTGTTTCTGCTATTATAATGAGACCAATTGGAGACCAGTGGCCTTATTTATAAAACGTACAGACTGTTTTTACAGAGCTGATTTGATCTTAGAGTGTGCGTACGCTAAAAACTACGCCAATGTTCAGATTTATAAAACGGTCTTTAACATGCTTAGCGCCACGTCAGGTTCTAAGCAGAGTCACAATACTACAGGTATTTGGAAATCTAAGCAGCAATTATAATAATAAACTATTAGCAAAAATGTTTTGCTATAATACATTTTTTTCCCACATATTAACACAACATTAAATTTCAATTACTTAGTATGTATACATTGATTCCAATTATTTCGGCCAATCTATGGGATTTAAAATGGCCAATAATGCAGAAATAGATTTCACATTCATATGTTTATTTCACAGTCATATGTGTACGTTTTGTGAGTGTGTGTTTTGGGCACGTTTGTTTTCTTTGAATCACACGTATACATTTTGAGAAAATATCTTAGATCAAATTAATACATTTTAAATTATAAATGATGTCCCAGATGATTCTCATTCAATGTATGCTTTAATAGAAAGTAATAATAATTTTCAAAACTATTTTTCCTAGATATTTTTAATAGTATTAGAATGCCAAACTGTTTGGTAAAAACAAAGGAATACACTGAAATAAAAAATTGTTTTAGGGAGGACATTCATTTTTACTATGTTAACTCTTCCTATTAAGGATAAGGGAAGATAAAGAGAGATGACAAAGATCTGGTGACATTAATCCCAAATATTTAAATCCTGACCTTCTCAGCCTAAATGATACATCAGAATTTTTAAGTTGCAGGACCAAAGCATATACCGGATAGCACTCACTCTTTTGAAAATTAATTTTTATAACCGGAAAAAGAGCCAAATTTGTTTAACATATAGATATAATTGAAGGAGTTGCTGTGATCGGATTACAAACGTATAATAACAAATCATCAGCGTACAGGGATAATTTAATTTCCATATCTGAACGAGAACTTTCTTTAAATGACAAGGACCGTAATTCAATTGACAGTGGCTCAATAGCCAAGGCAAATAGCAGAGGGGAGAGCAGAGAGCCCTGCTGTGTTCCACGCCCTAATTTTAAGTATTCTGACCGTGTGTCATTGGTGTACACTAGGCAGGGGGTGAGCATATAGAGGGTGAATCCATGAAATAAAAGTATTCCCAAACCCAAATGTATTAAGTACAGAAAAAAGATACGGCCACACAACTCGATCAAATGATTTGTCAGCACAGAGAGCAACTACCACCTCAGAGACAACAGAAGAATGTTTGGAATAAATTATGTTTAAGAGAGTATGCGCATCAAAAAACAGCTGTCTCCCTTTAATAAAACCTGTTTGCTCTTCAGATATTAAGTATGGAAGTAACTTATCAAATCGGATAGCCAACACTTTTGCCAGTATTTTAGCATTCTGAAGTGAAAGGGGCCTGTAGGAACTGCAAGCAGTGAGATATTTGTCCTTCTTTAAAAGTAGTATTATGGAAGCTAGAGTCATTGTCTCCGGCAAAGAATCATGCTCCAAAGATTCTGCATAAACAGCTCAAAGTAATGGGGCCAATTTATCTTGAAATTTCTTAAAAATCTCTGCAGGGAAGCCATCTGGGCCCGGAGCTTTATTATTCTGCCTAAAACATTTCTGAGGCAATTAAGTCACTCTCCTAGTTTCTCTTGCACCAAATTAAAGGTCACAACATAGTAAAAGATTTTCAAAGACTAAATTGTCTAGCTTTTAACAATGATTATTATTTAATTACAATTATTTTTTATGATTTATATATTATTTTTTATAATTATTATACCCATAATCTATTACACAAGCAATTTATAATTAATAATTTAGTTCAAATTAATAAAAATATATGCAGATAATATGTAATAATAATAAGTTTTATAATCAACAGATAAAGCTCAGTTGAGAGCTCTGTACTGTAAACCCTAATGATCAAAATAAATTGATTTGAGTAGGGTAAATTTAAACAAATTAGTTCAATCAAATTAACTGAAAATTTAACAACTTGACTAAATGTAACTGAAACTGGGATTTGTATTTCCCAGCATGCTTTGCTATGGCACTCAAAAGGGAGAGTAAATGCTAAAATTAAGTAATTTTTTTAAAGTACAAGATTAATGTTAAGTGAGAGATTTATAGTGTTTATTGTAAAAATAATAACTAAAAATAATTAAGCTGATATTATGATAATTTTAAGTGAAAAGTATGAATTAGCTTACTCAAATATTTCAAGTTAAGCGCAATAAAAAATGTGCCAGTTCTGCGTACTTAAACTTTGAATTTCTTAACTTAAAAATTTTGATGTAACTGATTGCCTCCCTCTACTTTTTTATTTCTTCCCTTATTTGGGGTTACAGTGTATATAAACTTCAAACCTTTCACTTGCACTGATATAGCAAGATTTTTTCTTTTATTTGTCCTCTTTCATGGACAAGTCTTCTTCTTGTGGTGCAAATGCATTTATATTTTTCTATCTCTTAATCTTTGGCAGAAGAAAGAAATTGATAACTCTGACTCTAGTGAGAAGTGAATCAGTTTGTGTTTATACATCATGTGATTGACTGTTCGCTACTGATGCTTTATGTGGACATGCACCAGTTATTCATGAAGTCAGGATCAAAGTCTGAGTTGACAGAACTCTCAATCGATCTGTGTCACGGTACCAACAAAGCCTGATTGACCTGGGACCTGTACCATGATGGTAGTTTAACAATCTCAGAGTTACAGGATTAGTTTTGAGTTGACAAAATCAAACCAATCTATTCAGGCTTTGTTGGTCCCATGATGCTGATCATCAGCTTTCTCTATCAACTCAGGCTTTGATCCTGAGTTTAGGATTTTAGCTGTGACATCAGTAGTGAACAGCCAATCACACGATGTGGATCAGTGAAACTGACATCTACTTCTCGCGAGAGAAGCAGCAAAATTGATTTCTCTCTTCTGCAGAATATTACATGATTGAAAATATTAAGAATTTAAACAAATCTACACAGGAAGAAGAAAAGAGCTGTCAATGAAAGTGGACAACTTTAAGAAAAATCTTACTTAGTGAGTGCAAGTAAAAGTTATGAAGTTAGTTTAGTTGATATATAGAGAGAATTGAACATTTAAGCTCACATGTAATTTTTATAGCTTTATTTATTGATTGTATGACCTTTATATAGGCTATTTATATTAATTTTAACCATGTGCCTATTAATGATTGATTAACTAAAATGATACTAAAATTTGTAATTGATTAAGGGTATGATAATTACATAAATGATATCGAAGTCATTCAAAATTATTATTGTATTAAATAAGCATTGTTAAAAGCCAGACACTTTAGTCTTAAAAAACCATTTGCTATGTAGTGACCTTTAATTTGGAGTAGAAACAGGGGGAGTGACTTCATTGCATCAGAGGTGTGTCACTTTGCTCACAGCTGATTGGTCTAATTTCAGTTTGAGATCTATTATCCAGAACATAACCTGCCCTGGAGCAGGTTAGCCGTGGAGTGTAAGTTACTATGGAGATGGACACAGCTAAAAGCCAAACCACTTTAATGGTACCTAAAACCCAGGATTGGCACAAACTAAGCTTAAACATATCTGGCTAGCCAGCTTAACCGGCTTCATGGTATAGGCCTCAGGTTTGGTTTTGTCAACTTTAAATGAATCCTGTAACCCGGAGTTTGTTCAACTACCTTCCTGGTATGGGCCCCTGAACAAGCTAATTAAGGGGTGCTTCTCAAAACTGAAATTGATGTTTCCTCGTTTCTCCATCCTCCAGCCTGTAACCTGGAAACTATTCAAAGAAAACCATCTTGAAGGACATCTCAATTCTGTAATTACACCGTGAGGAATGAGGAGAGTGGAAGCTTCCAGAGGAACAATGAGTGAGGATGCACAAATGTATCCAATGCGGAAGTCTTTCTTTTCGAGAAACCTGAAGCACTTATAAATTCTCCTCTACTTTTACATCTGCCCCAATTAAAAAAATATTATTTGCAGTTTAAATCAATCATACATCTCACATATTTCAACAGGGGATCTTGCTTTATTATTAATTTGAATTTCTTAAATAACAAACAGTCAAAATAAGGGCAGATCCCTTGAGCGCAGTTGAAGTGATGTTTGAGTGATCAAGAATATTCCAATGTACAAATAAGATTTCCTTTGATTCCTCCGTCTTCATTTTCTTTCTTTGCATCCTATGAGGGGTGAAGCTGAGATGCAAGGAAAGGAAATGAGGATGCACAATTAAGAAATGAGAAGCACCCAAGGTGTTCAGGATTACTACAGTTACAGGCAGGTGAGTTGAGTTTGATCAAGGTTGGAACTAAATTGTGCAGGAAAGTGGACCTTAAGGGCTGAAATTGAGAACCCCTGAATTACAACAAAAACAGGTTTAGAATGACATAAGAGTGAGTAAATAATGAAATAACTTTTTTTACTTTAACCGTTCAGATCCATTGTAAGTGACCACTGACCAGTTCATCTGTTGTTTATTTCAAAGTCATTTATAATACTCTCATAATGTGTGTCCATTCTAAGGATCGAAGCAGATTAGAGGTAAGGATGAATACATAGGATGAACATATGAAAACAACTGGATAGTTGCAGACTACAGCATACCAGTTCTAACTGGGCTATACCACATATCTGTGCCTAAAACCACACACTGTAAAAAAACAAATAAAAAAAAAAACGTAAATGAGGATCTGATTATGCAGAGATTGTACTGGAGTGTCTTAATAGTTGGATTTCTTGTTGATGAGAAGGCAGTAGGAGGACAGTGCTCCCCCAAGTTTGTAGGCTTCACTGCAAGCTGTGGGCAGTAAGGTGTAGTCTGTCAAACGCTGGAATGTCTGAAACAGAATAAGTAAATATATCAAACATAGGTTATGCCATACATTCATTTAATCAAGTTTTTTTTTTTTTAAACATTTAGACTTCTTTGGAGCACTCAAAAATTCTGAAGAATTTAAATGGACACAGGACTTAAATATTACACTGACAATCAATCAACCACACTATTCACCAGTCCCAAGGATGCATTATGATCCTGTGATGCCTAGCAGTAAAATGACATAAAAATTGCAATCTTCCTGATTGGCCATTTTGTTCACGTGACCAATAGACATGTCTGTGATTGACAACGCTGCAAAAGATTGCACAAATATGCACGGTAGCTTTTGAAAGCAGTACCAATCAGCTGTCAGTCATGAGACCCAAAAAAAAGTGGAGTGAAACTGGCGTAATGTCTTCAAAAGAAAAACTTTTAACATTATCGCAATATACACAATATTATATCATCAGCAAAGATAGTGATATAATCACTGATAATCAATGTATCAACCAGCCCTAAGTGTAATGCTGTGTAATGTACTGCAAATGAGGCAAATGTACTACAAATAGTACACAACATCAAAGCTGCAATAAGGAGTACTGAAGGCACTGTTGGTATCAGGAATATTTCATTATTTCAATATTTAATTTCTGGAAAATGTCACTGGAACACATTCAATGGTTGTTTGTCTGTCTACACCAGACCTACACCTGCAGTGTCTTGCTTACAAGTGGACATTTTATAATCTGTCCTCACTCGATTATTGTTATTTCCTCACTGAGTAGACACCGATGCATTATCAGATTATCAGTGTCATGGTTTTACAGTGCTTTTACTCTGAATCCAAGATGTAGGAAAGTGCAAAGTTAAACTGAGATTTTAAAAAAATATTTAGAATGGTTTTATTTTCCCCACGAATTACAAAGACCAAATTGACAAATATTTTATGATGCATGCACTAATGAGCCAAAAAAGTTTGTCGGGTTCTTTTTAGTCTGCTGGTCACTCATGCTTGTAGGTGGTCAAAAGTACCGACTTCGGTATTGAAATTTTAAAAAAATGGCGCTTTGAGTGCTGTTGAGCAGAATCGTAGACATCTCTGATTGGCCATTGTGTTAACATGCTCATCGGATATGTCTGTGATTGGCTACAATGATCAACGCACAGGAGCGTTTGAAAGCCTTTTGAGAGTGGGAGCGTTTGAAAGCTCAAGCAGGCGACTATCAGCGGACCGGACTGCTTTCAAATGCTCCTCTGTGTATCTGTGCAAGCGCTCGGTGAAGAGTGTCATTGATGTATATTTACAACATGTTTTTGAAGCACTGATTATTGTAGCCAATCACAGACATATTTGATGCGCGTATGAGCACATGTGCAATCAGAGGCATTTACGATTCTGCTCAACAATGCTCAAAGAGTCACTTTTTTAACATTTCCATAACGAAGTCGGCACTTTTGACAACACTACAGGATTGTGTTGTTGATTATTCTCTGTGATGTAAATGATTTTACTGTACATCCTCCTTCACTCACAGGAATACTGTTGGGACACTCCTCCACTGTGGGATGCAGGAGGTAGTCAACTTTTGCAGGACCTCTGATGTATATGCAGTTAGCAGCAACCTCCTCAGGTACTGACAAGATCTCATAGTGATGGTCAGTCAGCTGCTCCATCACCTGTAACACAAAAACACAATGGCATACTTGTTGATAATATGATTATCTCCTCAGAAAAAAAGTGCATACATCTATATACATTTATGTAGAGATCATGTTATGTATATTACTTGTGCACACTCACTCTGAGTGTTTTTTTGGCTCCGTCGCTGTTACTGATGATAATGGTATTGGAGCCCCCCATGGAGCAGATGCTCTTCAGACGAGAGCCTCCACATACAGGCACAGTGGACACAGCAAAGTCCTGAACATACAGAACAAATCAGCATCAAACCATTGTTACATTGTTATTTTATTTTTGCTGGCAATTACACAGGCAATGATTTTACTGTGAGACACAAATATAAGCACCTTGTGATTATCTGACAAAACAGCAATAATTCAGTTTGATTTGATAAATTAAATTAATTAAAATCTGTT
The DNA here is from genome assembly GCA_033150135.1 of Gobio occitaniae. NCBI lineage: Eukaryota > Metazoa > Chordata > Actinopteri > Cypriniformes > Gobionidae > Gobio > Gobio occitaniae. The sequence goes on from JARQWZ010004249.1 coordinate 103,713, forward strand.
TGCATTTGATATCTACAATGTTAATGTGCATAATTCTTACAGTATTCTAATCAGCCAATGCTAACAGAATCGATTCAACTGAAACACACAACTCGCCTTGAAGGTGTCAGCCAGAACTTCTGCCCCTCTGTGATTGGTGTGTTTCGAAATGCCCACAAAGAACTCTTTTCCAGTAAAGAGGACATCACTTCCTTCTAGAGTAGCTCCACCAGACCCCCCCTCCTCATCGCCCATCTCTACCACTGTCAGGTTCAGTTCATTTAGGACTCGCCGCACTGCCTCTGCCTAAAAAAAAAAACACACTTATGAGTCCAAATAACCTTTACACCTCCTACAGCCACGTGTGTGCCCCTTACCTCAAGGCGTCTCTGCTGTTTGAAGGGTCGTGTGATGAGTGCCGTGTCGCCTTGGATCACAGCAATGTCTTCAATCCGCCAGCTCTCAGGCAGCTCAGAGTCTGCTGGAATTTCAATCAACTGCAGCCCCACCTTTTGCCTCAGTGCACCTGTCAGCACCCCCATTTGACGCTGGGCCTTGGCTAGGTCCGTCTGAAACCCTTCTCCACCCTCTGCCAACTTCCCAAAAGACTCTGGGATACATCTGACGACAGCATGAGTGAAGCAGCCATATGGATAAATATTGGCCATGACGGTGTGTGAGTGATGTATGTGTGTATGACAGGTGTCTGCTGAATGTTTGTAAGGGCTTGACTGTATATGGGTTGTGTATCTGTGAGTGACTCTGATTCACAAACTGTGCTCACGTGTTATATATTAAGTTAAATAGTACTTGCTAGTTTAAGTCTATGAAAGACAGTCAGGGTGAAAGTGAAAGGAATCGCCGAACAACTGGATCAGCAAATCATTCTTGAAATCCCTGAATCCCCTGGGAGTGTGTTTGTCCCACTAATACTGCCTGGGATGGAGAGAGAGAGAGAGAGAGAAAAATTAGATATGTGAGCTATCAACCAAACTGACAAATCTGTATATCAAGCATAATTAAGGGCAGACTTAAATTCTAGTAACAACAGTAACTAAATGTAACCAGGTACATCTAGCTGTCGTAGTGCAGTCTCTAGAACAGGTTTCAGAAGCGCTGTCATTGTTCAAGTGGAAAAACCTTCAAACCAAGTGCTTCAAACCATTTATTGCGTGTGTGAATTGAACAATTAATCTGACTGAATCTCACTGTATCTATTCCAAAATATTTAACAGTCAGGATAACGCACATTATTTGTTTTGAAAAGCTTTGAACTTGGAGTAAACGTTACGGTGCATTACAACGTGTGTGTGTGTGTGTGTGTGTGTGTGTGTGTGTAGGTTATAATTAAAAAGCAGCAAAAATACTTTGGTACAAGCATGTTTTTGCAAAATAGTCACCATGCCCAACGTAGCCTAGTCCTCAACTTCAAAACCAATAAAAATAACAGGCAACTAGCTTCTAAACATAGATAATAATACCGTTCGTGCCTCTATAACAAATTATTTGAGGATGGATTGGCTGTTCAAGGGCACATTCAACAAGTTACTGCCGCGGTCTTTACAAACAAAAGCACACACTGGTCTAAACATTAACAAAAAATAAAACAAGTCAAAAGCCTGTCAGTTAAAAGATAAATTCATTCCACTTTAGATTACTTTCTCGAGAAGATTCGAAAAGTTTTTATTTGTACACCGTTGATAGACAAAACGGTTTGTTCTCTCGGCTGCCAAAGTTGACGCCCTGATGAAATACGATCAAGTCGTAAAACAAACTCTAACGTTACCTTGTGATACGAAACGCGTTAACCCAGTTTCCTTTTAGCATACAGCGCTTAATGTTTTGATCGACTCGCACTCGGCCATACAGACAAACACCATATCCTAATCAACGTCCACTTTTTCCCTCCCCCCGAATCCATCCTGCTGAAATCCCTTTTCTCCTGCGTGACTATATATAGGGGGATTTACTAAGTATAACGACTTAAACGGAGCACAGACCCGATAACCAGAGGAGCGCAATATGCCTACCTCAGAGACAAAGACAGTTCTTTAAATTTGCCTAACTCTCCGTATGAAAAACAGTCCTGATTTCAGGATTTTCCACTTACCCGTTCGGTTAGTGCCACACCTCCAACTCTCCCTGTATTTCCTCCCTTCCAGGGAGTTGCTAGATTAGCTTTAAACAAATATAAGGTAACGAAATAGCTGGCTGTTATCCGGACTAAATTGTGTGTTCAGTGAATTTTGAGCTATGACATAGATAACCAGCCCTAGTTTGTTTTCTGTTATCTTCAGCTGTTCACTAATCCACTCTTTTAATATGTAGGTCGGGACTCGAGTTCAGCTGTGACGTCTCATCAAAAAGCAGATTATTTGTGAAATGTAGGCCTACATGTCATAGATTTGTTGTTTTGCTATCATGTTTCCCATAGGATTTTATGAGACCGTGGTGGTTATGGTCGGTATTGCCCCCCGGTGCAAAACTTTTGTAGATTTCTTTGTGACAACATTTGTATTTGTAAATATTTTTGTTGAAATATAGACCATGGGCCCGTTCTTCATACGTCGCTAACTCAGTTAGCTGGATTTGATTGTTGACGATTTGACATGATGATCTCGGATCGTTTGGTTCTTCGAAGCTCATCCTGGACTTGCTGTCATAGTAACAGGTCCGTAAACTTAAACCTGCTCATGAGCAGGCTTATTTCATGTAAACAGGATTAGATTGCATCTTGAGGTGATACTTAAAATCTGTCCCAGCCACTGCTACTTTATTACAAGAGTTCATTACTGAACCAGGGGCAATAATAATAATTTTAAATAATATAAAAATGTTATATTGTTTAAATGTATATGAGAATGTATATAATATTATAATGTTGTATATAATAATATAGACACAGCCACTTGATTGAGCGATTTATTTGTGATGAAATAATTACTTTATAATTTTATTGGAGGTTTACACACATGTTGTACAGTTACTCTGAGCCGTGACAGATCTGGGATCTGTCAAATCATCTAAGCAACGTACGAAGAACGGGCCGCTGGGGCCCGTTGCACAAAAGTAGAATTAAGACATCCAGGATAAATGACTCAAATGAAGCTCAATGAAGCCAAAACAAGTGCATCCAGGCTTAATTGGTTGCACAAAGACCAAGCCAGGATGAGCAGATTTGACAGATCCCAGATCTTTTAATCGTGATAACTGATCTCTGGCTAATTTGGTTCTTTAAACGAATTTGCGGGTTGGATTAAAATATCTGGATTAAATGATCTAAGATCACTGCGCATTCTTGTGTTCCCTGAAGAGGGCAGATGCATCGATACTGGAAACCACGATCAGCAATGCAGCGATTGGCTGGCGTCAAGACAGCAACGTAATGATATCATATAATTAAAAAAGCCACCAGGCAAAAAACTTGACTAATTATACAATAAAAACCCCACAAATTTCTGGACCTTTATAAGGAAACAGCCAAACCAACATAAAAGTTATTATAGATAAATGATAAATGTTTTTTTTTTTTTTTAACATGATTACCAATTATTTATATTCACGATTTTATACAGTATTTGTACACCCTTTACATTTTTATTTCAATGTTGTAATTTAAGTTTTAATTAAATTTGGAGCAGATTTGTAACGTGACAGTATTAAAGTTTCTTAAGGGTCAAGATCAAATTATCTGCATCTCTTGCGCTGCATCAAGTCACTCCCATAATATCTGTGATCACTTAAATTAATGCACGGCTCAGAGTAACTGTACAACATGTGTGTAAACCTCCAATAAAATTATAAAGTAATTATTCTATCACAAATAAATCGCTCAATCAAGTGGCTGTGTATTATTATATACAACATTGTAATATTATATACATTCTCATATACATATACAATATAACATTTTTATATTATTATTATTATTTAAAATTATTATTATTGCCCCTGGTTCAGTAATGAACTCTTGTAATAAAGTAGCAGTGGCTGGGACAGATTTTAAGTATCACCTCAAGATGCAATCTAATCCTGTTTACATGAAATAAGCCTGCTCATGAGCAGGTTTAAGCTTACGGACCTGTTACTATGACAGCAAGTCCAGGATGAGCTTCGAAGAACCAAACAATCCAAGATCATGCTAAATAGTCAACAATCAAATCCAGCTAACTGAGTTAGCGAGGTACGAAGAACGGGCCCCTGAGGCCTGTACCATGATGGTGATTTAAACATGATCATACTTGGGCGCCCCCTCAGCCACACGTTTAATTACTTAACCTGATTATTAGATGGAATTGATGGTGAATATTGTCAAGCACAGGCGTTCAGGCGTTAGGTCAGGCAAGTGCTCATCACTGGCGCGTTCTTCAAAAATGAAGCGGTCTAAACCCTCGAGTGCACAGGGACGGAAAAAGAGAAAGGCAGACGATCAAAAGAGAGCCCAGTATAGAGGTAAGTCTTCTCATCTCAGCCATAAAGGTGTCAAACTAAATAAATTTACTTCGTATTATCGATATAATCAACTAATATTGGACAGCATTGGACGTTTCATTGCTGTCACTAAGCTATCACTAGCTAGCTAGTTAGTTTTCTACATATTACTACGCATTTCACTGACAATAAGGAAATCCAGACGAGCCAAATTTTAATGCTGCGTCAATTTTGAAGGTGAATAGAAATGCCAGAAACAACTGTTCATCTTTTATTATTTGAGATAGGGATAGAGCTACAAGAACTTATATATTTAAATTTTGTAGTGGTAAGTACAGTGTATCCATAATAGCACTTTTGTTTGTAGAGGGTATAGTTAATCCAGTTTATGGGTCATCATTTGCTTAAGTGTCTTTACAGGTGCTTAAGAGAGTTTTTGCACAGTTTATGGAGTTCATATTTGGTATATATCCTTGAACATTCTTTATTTGTGTATGAACAATTTATTACAGTTGGTCCTTCAAGTCTTAATTTGCTTGATTAAGTGTTGGAGTGACTATAAAAGCATTTTTGTTTGTTCATCCATTGTTTGAGTCGTAATTTGTTAAATATCCTCCAAAGTTCTTTGTACCAATTTTGTATGTGCAATTTATTAGTGTATCATTTAAGTCATAATTAGCTGTTTAAGTCTTGGAGTACCGTAAAACTTCAAATAATAGCCCGGGCTTCTATTTACCCAAATCGCCGAACTGCACCGGCTTGTATTTGAAACAGGCGTCTATAAGAGACAGGCCTTTAATTTAGTGTTGAGATGTTCAAGCATAACGGTAGGAGGTTACCACATTATATTACGTTTTATTTATAATTAATTCGAATGTGTTTAACAAATCATTTAATGTAAGAAAGATTTACATTAGTAAATCTTAGATTATTGGCAGCACAAAAAACGAAACGATGTGACAGCAATGGGCAGAAGTAGAACAATATAAGTTACCGCTAAAATCCATTGAGCGTATGAACTTGTTGCCCGAAACACATCAAGAAAGAATGAAGGCTACCCTGTAAAACAACTGCAATCATGTGATAGAAAATTACTCTATTCATCACTATCATCATCCCTGCGATTCTTGATTCAAGTTCATGGGCGAATTCCTCCTCCACTTCTCCCTCTCCAGCCTCCGCTAACTCTGCCTGCCTTGCTCGCACTAACAGATCCCGCCCAGATGCGCACGGCTCTCCCTCTTTGAAACAATGGATAATGTGGTCCTCGCTTCCATCAGAACCTACTGTCAGGCCACATAACGTTACCTAAGGATAAAATCCCGAAGTTAATGAAATATATCTCCTCCTTCTCCCTCGCACACACAAACACACGCGCACGTCTGCGCGCAAGCATTAAAGGAATGTTTCAGCCGCTCCGTATCCAGCTTTACCCACGCTTGAAATTTGACAACTGTCAGCTTAAATGTCAAATTATACTTTTCTCCATGGTGGTATTGAGAGAATTAAGAAAAACTGAAGACTGAAAGTTCGTTAACCTCTTTGTTATGTTGCCATAGTGATGAGTCGTTCATGAACGGTTCCGTCTGTCACGTGAAATTTAATCAAAACATAGTACAGACGATCTGACGGGTTTGAGAAGATCAAATACAGCCCGATACTAAAAAACAGACCCGGCGTCTATTTGAGACCGGCCTTTATTTACCCAAACCTGTCATCACACCAGGTGTTTAAAAGAGACAGGCGTCTATTTGGGACTCGGCTATTATTTGAAGTTTTACGGTAACTATAAGAGCGTTTTTGCGATCCGATACGCCGATACAAAGTGGGGGATGGATTGTAGTGAGGTCCCTTCATAAGGACGTTGTTGCGAGGAAGTGATGCAGCCCCTTTAAGAGCGTTCCTCCGTTGGCGGAAATGTGCATGTTAGGACATTTCCGCCTGCTTTATAAGACCGGTAGGAGCGGTGGTTTGGGGAGGTTATCAGCTTGATTCTCCGTTTCTGGCTCAAATAAGGTAATGATCATTGTTGCTTTTACTCTGCATCATCTAATTTGGAAGCACCAACTCATAACATGTAGATTATTTCTTTAAGGGTCTCCTTTTCTTTTTGTGTTTCCCCCACGCTTGTGTGCGGGTGTTTGGTATTAGATACAAGGTAGGTCGGACTGATTTTTCTGTTAATTTGTGGTTTGTGACCTGCTTTTAACAGTGTAGGCTTTGTTTTAGGCTGAGTAGATTTTCCTGTTGGTCGTGGGGCTGGCAAATGCATGGTTAAAGACCATTGAAACTGGCGTTGTTTTGCGGTTCCACCCATTAGCGAATCTGTAGGGTTTATTTTTATGTGTTTGAGTGATTTCGTTGGGGGCTGGCAATATTTATGAATTATGAGTAACATTGTTTATTTTGTTTTCTTTAGGAATTGCCATTTATTTGCCACTGCTGTCTTTCCTCCCCATATTTTCTTTTTGGCATATGTAATCCTTTCTTTTGTTTTGTTTTGTTGCGTTTGGTTGGTTTATGATATTTAATATTGTGATGCCTAGGGTTGCTGCTGTTATGAGCCTACAAATGGGCTGCTTAAACCATTAATGGTCAGGTTCTGAGCACTTTTATTCTGTGAGAACCAACTAATTCTATTTCTCTTTTTTTGTTGTTTTAGCGGATCACTGAGGGGTGCTGGTTGGATCGTTGGTGTGGTCCCTTTGGTGGATACTCTCCGGTTGCACTGCAGGTGCAGTTTACTGTGTTTTTAAACCAACAGAGAACTAGCCTATGGCTCATCCATGGGTGTGTCTTTTGTGCAAATTGTTAATAAATTGAGTTTTATTATTGAACCTGAGAAACACATCTCTGTTCCTTTTGTTGAGGCCCAGTGTGTCATTTGGCGTGCTGGCGGATGACGCCATGTCGCTCACCGCATCACAAGGTGGGCTGGAATCCTCCGGAGATGAGGATTCGGCTGTGCTGCCTCCTTCGGGAGCTCCTGCATTGCCCGAGTCTGATCCGGAGCTTACGGCCATGCTTTCCCGGGCAGCCGAGAGCCTTGGGCTTGTGTGGAACCCTCCGCCATGTCCCGAGCATTCGAGGTTGGACGATTGGTATCTAGGGGCGGCCCGTGCCGAAGGCGCGCGCCAACCCCTAGTGCCCTTCTTCCCGGAAGTGCATGAGGAGGTGTTGAAATCGTGGAGGTCTCCCCTGACCTTTCACGATCGCTCAGCATCTACCTCCGCCTTCACTGCTCTCGTTGGCGGCACGGAGAAAGGGTACACTGGGGTCCCCCTGGTTGAACGCTCTGTCGCGATGCAGCTTTGCCCGCAGAGCGCTTCAACCTGGCGCGGTGACCCTAAACACCCGTCCAAAGCCTGGCCTACAGACCTACAGAGCCGCGGGACAAGCCATGTCCGCCCTGCATGCTATGGGCATCCTTCAGGTCTACCAGGCCAAGGTGCTCAGAGACATGCACGAGGGCAATGCTGACCCCGCGCTAATGCAAGATCTGCGTGCGGCCACCGACCTCGCTCTACGAGCGACGAAGGTGACTGCGCATTCTCTGGGTGAGGTGATGTCCTCTTCGGTGGTCTAGGAGTGCCAACAATGGCTCAACCTGGCCGATATGCGAGAATCTGAGTGGACCCGGTTCCTCAATTCTCCCATATCCCAGGCTGGGCTATTCGGCGGGGCGGTCGAGGATTTTGCCCAACAATTCTCGGCCGCTCAGAAGCAGACTGAGGCAATCAAACATATTCTGCCCCGGCGGCCAGCTGCTGCCTCCACCCAGCCGCCGGCACAGAGCCTCAGCCTGCTCCCCGCCGAGGCCGCCCTCCTGCGGCTCCCGCCCCTCCCGCTCAGCCCCAGCAGCAGCCTTCACCTGGGCCGAAGCGCGGAGGACGTCTCAGGAAGGCAGCCCCACCCATCCCAGCCCCCCAGCCGGCTAAACGGCAGTCTAAGCGGCGGTCCTGAGACGGGCGGCTCGGAGGTGATCTCGGTTCTTTCCCAGGAGATGGTTACAGGACCACTCCTTACCCCGAGGGCCGGGGGAGAATGGAGGGCCAGGGGAAGAATCCTTGGTTTTCTCCTTCCACCGCTGGCGTCATGGTTGGCGGCACCCTATTCATGGTTAAAGAAAGAACTGACACATTCACCTTCGAGCCCCAAGGTCACGCGGCTGGCAGTGGGCAACGCACAGCCTCACCACTCTCAGTCCCCTCTGTTGCCAGCACCCTGGCAGACGAGACCCCCATGGAACGCTCATCCTTCCCTGGTCTCCTCTGTCAGGGCACGGAATTTGACCCCGCCCACACCTGGGCTGGTCATTCCGCCTCGCTGCCCCATCGTGTGTACGCCTGTGGTTCGCATGACCCCGCTGGTTCAGTTCTTGGCTAGCCTGGCTAGCGCTTCCCAACCTGTCCAGCTGGCTCGCTCGTACCATCAGGCTTGACTATGCGATTCAGTTCGCATGATCTCCTCCCCGGTTTCGGGGAGTCCGCTATACCATAGTGGGTGGCAACGCCCCTGTCATGCGTGCGGAGATCGCCACGCTACTGGCGAAGGGTGCGGTCGAGATTGTCCCTCCAGCCAAGATGAAGTCCGGCTTTTACAGCCCCTACTTCATTGTACCCAAGAAAAACGGTGGGTTACGACCGATCCAGGACCTGCGCGTCTTGAACCGAACCTTTCACAGGCTTCCATTCAAGATGTTGACAGCCAAATGCATTTTCGAATGTGTTCGTCCATCGGATTGGTTTGCAGCGATCGACCTGAAGGACGCGTACTTTCATGTCTCCATTCTTCCTCGACACAGACTGTTTCTACGGTTTGCCTTCGAGGGGCAGGCATATCAGTACACGGTTCTCCCATTCGGGTTAGCCCTGTCCCCTCGCGTCTTCACGAAAGTCGTCGAGGCAGCCCTTGTGCCAATCAGGCAACACGGGGTTCGCATCCTGAACTATCTCGACGACTGGCTGATTCTGAGTCACTCTCAAGAGCAGGTTTGCGAACACAGGGACCTGGTGCTCCAGCACCTAGCCCGTCTGGGCCTTCGGGTCAACTGGGAAAAGAGCAAACTCTCCCCAGTGCAGAGGATCTCTTTTCTCGGAATGGAAATCAACTCGGTCGCCTGGCTTCGCTATCAAGTCCCAAGGTGGGCATGGCAACAGGGCACGCTCCGGGTCCCAGTGACTCGGGCCTGCCATCAGACTTTCACCACGTGGTCGAACCTCAGTTTTCTACGGGCAGGAGTTCCCCTAGAACGAGTTTCCAGGCATGTTGTTGTATCAACAGATGCCTCTGCCACGGGCTGGGGTGCCATGTGCAATGGACATGCTGCTGCGGGCTCCTGGAAATGACCCCAGCGCCAATGGCATGTCAATTGCCTCGAGTTGCTGGCCGTACGTCTTGCCCTGCACCGCACCCAGCAGAAAGGGAAGGCTCTCTTCAAGCAGAGGTTGTCCCACTGGATAGTGGACGCCATTGTCCTGGCATATCAGGTTCAAGGCATGCCGTGCCTCCTTGGGGTAAGAGCACACTCCACTAGGAGCGTTGCTTCCTCTTGGGCTCTAGCGCATGGTGCCTCGCTGACAGACATTTGTAGAGCTGCAGGCTGGGCGACACCCAACACATTCGCAAGATTCTATAATCTCCGAGCGGAGCCTGTATTCTCTCGTGTACTCGCCCCAAATGGCCAGTAACTGGACAGGCTTAGGTGTCATCGCTTGCTCCGCCATTCCAGTCCTCGGACTGGATGCGTGCGCATCTCCACTCAGGTGAGCTTCTCAGCAGGCTCTGACTTCCTCCAGCACTCCAGCACCCGGTTGGTCAGCCCTCGTGTTCCGGCTAGGGGCCTCCATGTGCATGGTTCCCCCTTTGGGCAACCCCCACATGTGTATTTCCATGCTAAGTCTCCTCGAGCATGTGTCTTCCCTTGGCAAGACACCTTGCCACCCCTGGGGTTGAAATATTCCACCTGTGGCTGGATACCCCAGTGTTTTTCCGTATGTAGTCCCTACAGGGGTCATATGTGTATTCTTAAGTCTTAAGTCCTTAAGAAAGGGAACGTCTCGGTTACGTATGTAACCCTCGTTCCCTGAAGGAAGGGAACGGAGACGTTACGTCCCCATGCCACTACTGCTGTACCGCTGGAACTTCCAGGCGCTCATGCCTCGGCTCTTCAGCAGGTAAACATAATGCAAGTGTGCAATGCAACACCCTTTATACCCACGCGGTGGAGCGGGGTTGCATTATGCAAATTCCACAGACCCATGGCATTTTCATGCCATTGGCTCGTTTTGTAGATCTCAAAGGTGATTGGCTTCTAAGCGAAACCCCCATTTCGTCAGTAACTGACGTAACGTCTCCGTTCCCTTCCTTCAGGGAATGAGGGTTACATACGTAACCGAGACGTTACTACACTTTTACTATAATAAAACCATGGTTACATTTTGTAAGAGAGTGTCTGAAATAAATATGTTGTACAGAATAATAATAATAATCATACGCTGTTTGTTAATTGGCCAGAGGAGAACTGGCACCCCGACTGAGCCTGGTTTCTCCCAAGGTTTATTTTTCTCCATTAGGTCACCTAATGGGGTTTTGGTTTCCTTGCCACTGTTGCCTCTGGCTTGGCGTGCTCAGTTGGGGACACTAAATTTTTCAACTAAACATCAAAATACATCTAAATAATAAACTAAATTAACCATTTAAACTAAATTACTGATCAAATTATTGATCTAAAGCCCACACTGTCACTGTATGATACTTGAAATTTTTCCAGAATGGCTATACAGCTGAATAAAATTATGCTGCATTATTTTCCTGTTTAACACTGTAAAGCTGCTTTGAAACAATCTACATTGTTAAAAGCGCTATATAAATAAAGTTGACTTGACTTGACTTGTTATTTATGATTAGAACATGACAGTAAACTACAGACAGATATCAGTGTTGCAAAGAAAATACTTGCAATTTTAATCAAATGTGCTGACAAGTTTAGAACAAATGTCCCATGTTAAGGTGGGCATGGTTTGTGAGCATGACATGAGAGCATGTTAAACTTTTTTCAAATATGCAGGAACAATGTGAAATTAAAGTGTTCTAATATTTATACCAATGTTTATTAACAATGAGCCATACATTTCTAAATCTACGCACATATATGTGACGAATATTTCGCCATCTAACATCTGCTGGACAGTCAAATGTATCTGTGTGTATGCGCATGTCCCCAGTTCTGTGTCCCCAGAAAACTGTGATGCTTCAGATTTAATAACCAGATAGCAGATGGCCACTGAAAAAATTAGACAACCATACAGGATACAGGTGTAACAGGTGTGTGGCTGTAATGAAGCACATGGCGATGGAGAATACAAGCACACAAAAAACAAAACATAACCACATCCAACATAAACAAGACTGAACAAAGACCTGGGGCCCGTTTCAGTAAGGAGGTTCAACCAACTCTGAGATTAAAGCTGAACTCTGAGTTGACTTACTCTGAGATGGGAAACTCTGAGTTTTGGGTTTCAGAACAGCTGAATTGAGGTAGTTCAATCAACTCTGAGTAGACTGACTCTGAGTTAAGCACATGCACTCCAACTATGAAAAGCCATGATCAATGGGGCTCCGAAATTATGATTCACCATGGCAACAGCACCCAACAAAAAGACGTTCCCATACTTCCGGGTCAATATGTAAGTTTAATTCGTAATTATTTCAATTAAATTAAATTTTTATGGTATCCAAAAGGCAAAAAAAGAATGTGGCAGCAGCTAAAAATGAAAAAATAAAAACAATTAAATCAGGTAAAGCTTTAAGCATAAAATGTTCATGGGTGTTGGTTTAATGACTTTACAAACATTTGACATATTAAATAAATATCATTCAGTGTCCAGTGTGCAGCAGCTTTTCCCACATAGACCCTTTTCACAGACTGTGATGCCGAGTTTAACAGTCATCAATATCGTAAACCTGTAAAGTTTTTTGTGTATATACATTAATATATGTATATATATATATATATATATATATATATATATATATATATATATATATATATATATATATATATATATATATGTATGTGTGTGTGTGTGTGTGTACATTTATAACACTAATACTTTGTATTATATTACTTTTGCATCAAATTACAAAAATCAAGTTACCGCTGCTGTGAGAGTGTTTCTAATACAGTGTCTATGGAAGTGATGGTGAAAATTATCATCTTTCTCTCTTTTCACTTCACTCTATTTTCGGAAAACCCAGAAATGTGAAAAGGGTCTATGCTCTTTCCAGATAATGAAATGTCCACCTGTTACATTTATTAATTAGGGTAATGACATTATGACTTCTACTCAGGCCAGCCAAACACCAGCACCACTGACAGATGAAGAGGAGATGGAGGAAGAATATTAACATCTAACAGGGAAAATAATAAAGTATTTGTAGGAAATAAAGATGACCATAAAAATAAATGTATTTAACAGCTGTGGTGGTGGTTATGGCATATATCTCGTACTATCATCTGGCAGCATCCTTCCTTTCCATACAGTAATCCGTTTTCAGAAAGTGTGATGATGGGAATATGAGTGTCATCAATGCGTCCAACCACTGGAAATCCTAAAGGAAATTCTAATTATTAGGGATACTTCTAGAGGTTTATCAAGTGAACATCAGGATCCTGTATAAAAGGACATGCCATTTTTTGTCACTTTGACAGTGTCCTCATAATGAAAATATAAGAAATGAATGAATGTTCCTGCACTGCAAAAAATGCTTTTCTTACTATGTATTTTTGTCAAGTGGCAGATAATTTATTTTATTTTAAGTAAACTTCGCTTACTTTAGATTTAGATTAAATTTATAATTTTTTGATATTTGTACTTGAAATACGACCAACATACTCAGTAAGAAAAGCATTTGTGGCGTTTGAATAAATTAATTAAGTATTTAAACACTGCTGGCACTTTAAAAAGGGGGAGGAGATCGAAATAAACTCTGGGTTTACCTAAGAAAACCTGCTCCTGACCAGGTTAGGTTCACAGAGTAAGTTACCCTGGTAACTGACTCTGAGTATAAGTTACCTCTCTGTTAGAAACAGGCTTGACTTACCCTGCTTTCTTGGGTTTGACATACCTCCCATTCTGACAAAGAAAACCCAGAGTTTCCCTTATTTCAGGGTTAACATACTCAGAGTTTTCACTTAACCTCCTTTCTGAAACGGGCCCCTGAAAAGGGAATTAAGGGTTTAAATACACATGGCAAACAAAAGTAGTTAAATTAACCCTTTCATGCATGCATTATGGAAAACATTATCTAGATTTTTTAAAATTCTTTTTATTACTGTAATATGATGCTAAATTGAAATCCATTTTAATTTTTACAAAATTCAGTTTTATTAAAAATTATTTAACTGTCCATGTATGTGGACACCATGCAACAAAGGCGTAAAATGGGACAAAAAGCCACAGATGACAATATGGAATATTGTGCTTTTATTATGTCATTTTATGCTATGCATAACAGCTCTGATATTTAAAACATTAATATTACAATATAACAACGATAAAACACAGAGTGTAGGAACTATAATGCTAGTTACATATATGTGGAAACCTAATAGCAATATGGGCTGGGCTTTGCTGGCACACACTCCTCATCAGTGCGGTCACTGTCACACACACTGTGCTCTGGGATATTCTCTGTTATTCTGAACTGAGTGCTTGACCTGTGCTGTCCCTGTTTGGTAGGCAAAATGCAAATTTGTCTTGGTATGTATGTGTAAAGTTGCCATTTAATGCCATAATATGTCACTTTTAATGGTTATTTATGTTGATATATTTGTTAAATGTATGTTTTATTACAATATAAGACAATTCAAAACACATTTCCAAAAACAGAACAGATATACTAGCAGGTTACAGAAATCAGACTTTATGCAATCTGACTCCACTGTTGCATGACGTCCACATACGTGGACAGTTCGTTTTTGGTGTATAAAAACGACATTTTACTCTAAATTTTAGTTTTTAAAATACTAACATATTCATCATACTTTACTGTACATACTAATATTTTTTTTTAGCTAAATTGACCTCCTTATGTAAAAGTTTTTCACAGATATGCCTGGGGCATTTGGCACATGGCTATCGCTGTCAGCCATCTTGGATTAATGATGTCATCAAGCAATGAATATTTGGGTTACAAGACAGTAGCCATTGTTAAAATATTGCTGTCAATCTACTGACACTGCCCTCAAGTGGTTTGGAGAGAATTACCAAGATTAATGAACCCTAAATGGAGTTAAATTAACTGTCCCCAAATGTGGACACCATGCATGAAAGGGTTAAATGCAAACAAAAGGAGTTAAATTAAATGCAGGTGAAACTAATCAGTAACTATGGAAATAAACTGGCTCACACTAGGAAACTAGGTCAACTTACAATGACAGGGAAGAGGAACAGAACAGAACCAAACCAAAACACAATGGCTGTGTCCCAATTCAAATGCTGCATCCTTCAAAGGACTCAGATTTCAGTGGCCATGCCTTCGAAGGCTGCAAAGGTCGGGCTGAGCATTGTTAAATGCTAGCTGGTCTAGCCTACAGAGCACTGATCTTGTCGCTTAGCATGCCTGCTGAGTAACAGTAACGTTTGCACTAGACTTTCTAGTTATATTAAACCGTCTGAAAATAAAACAGGGTTCACAAACTGTCTAAATATGTTCACCATGGTCCATTTCGGTGTAAAATAAAGAGTATAAACTATATATAAACGCATTTTAGTAAGATATAATTAAACATTTGTACCGCTTTAATGTTTTTTTTTCTTAATAATTACATTTGTATCATTAGATATTTGAGTAAGTTGAAACCCAGTACTTTTAGGTTTAAAAGAAAATCCTATTGTCACTGGCGCACAATGAATTCTGGGGTAGACAAGGCTGCGAAGGATCCATATGTTGTATCCTTCATTTCACGGGAAACAAAGGACTCATTTGGAGGCCGCATTTGAGGGAGCCTTCAAATTGGGACAGCCTTTGTCGCGCCGCAGTGACGCAATCAGCCTTCGAATGTGCCCTTTGGAGGATGCAGCCTCTGAATTGGGACGCAGCAGATGAAACTAAACATGTGACAACAGGGGGATGGAGACAAAGGATTGAGACAAAGAGACAGACATAGACTAGCAGAGGACAGACAGGATTAAACAA